>APFE031470797.1:0-33889 GCA_000404065.3 Pinus taeda | reverse complement strand
TTTTATTATTTTTAGTTTTATTATTTACCTGTGTTAGAAATTTAACAAACTTATTAAATGCAAGTGGGTTAATTATATTTTTTATTCATTATAATATTTAATTTGATTCCGAGTGATTTGGGAGATTAGCTTGTGGATTAAAAAACAATCATTCAAAGATTTTTAAGTTATATATATATTTTTAGTTGTTTCTTTTCAATTATTGGGAGTTTCAAACCTTGGTCATTTTACATAATTATCATAGTGGAATTTGACTTAGAAAAGAAGAACTTGGAGTAGGCTTTCATCCACTTATGTGTATATGGTGTATAGGATGATTAATATATGTTAAGTGTATATGGTGCATACGATGATTAATATATGTTAATGTAATTAGATAATTTGACCACTACTTCACAATATTCCATAACTTTCCTAATAAAACAAAAAAAAAAACTTAAATTATAAAAAATTGCACCTTATTTTCTAAAATTTATTATTAAAAGTATACATATAGACTGATTCACTCACGATGGGATGCTTATCACCAAAATGGTACCAGCCTCGAGGTCAAAATTTATTATTAAAAGTATACATATAAAGAGTGGTTCACACTTGATGGGATGCTTATCACCAAAATGGTATGAGCCTCGAGGTCAAAATTTATTATTAAAAGTAGCAGTTGTCTATAATGAGACTTTTTGGCAAAATTTATTATTAAAAGTATACATATAAAGAGTGGTTCACACTTGATGGGGTGCTTATCACCAAAATGGTATGAGCCTCGAGGTCAAAATTTATTATTAAAAGTAGCAGTTGTCGATAATGAGACTTTTTGGCAGCCTTTCCTGTGGGTTTTTCCGGTGAAAATCAGGCAGCAATTTATTCGAATCACAAGTTTGATAGCTAGTTTCCGCACAATCAAACCGTCCCAGGGGTTTTTCATGGTGTTGAATCCAAATATGCAGTTCACATATGAAGAGTGGTTCACACCTGATGGGATGCTTATCACCATAACCAAAATTTATTATTAAAAGTATACATGTAAAGAGTGATTCACTCTTGATGAGATGCTTATCACCATAATTGTACAAGAGCTGGGAGGCCAAAATTTATTATTAAAAGTATACATATAAAGAGAATAAAGAGAAGAGTGATTCACTCCGGATGGGATGCTTATCACCAGAATCATATGGTTGAGCTTGGACGCCCTTGGAAAGTTTAATTCCCCAAAATAACTTCTATTCCTCCACTCCTCCTCTGAACCCTAAACATGTGACCTAGATTGAATTAAACCCCATATTATTAAAAATATATATATTAAACATCCCACCCAAAATTTATTATTAAAAGTATACATGTAAAGAGTGATTCACTCTAATCGTACAAGAGCTCTCACGCCCTTGGAAAGTTTAATTCCCCAAAATAACTTCTATTACTCCACTCCTCCTTTGAACCCTAAACATGTGACCTAGACTGAATTAAACCCCATATTATTAAAAATATATATATTAAACATCCCACCCAAAATTTATTATTAAAAGTATACATGTAAAGAGTGATTCGATTCACTCTTGATGAGATGCTTATCACCAGAATTGTACAAGAGTTTGGACGCCAAAATTTATTATTAAAAGTATACATATAAAGAGAAGAGTGATTAAGAGAAGAGTGATTCACTCCGGATGGGATGCTTATCACCAGAATCATATGGTTGAGCTTGGACGCCCTTGGAAAGTTTAATTCCCCAAAATAACTTCTATTCCTCCACTCCTCCTCTGAAACCCTAAGCATGTGACCTAAACATGTAACCTAGACTGAATTAAACACCCTATTTTTAAAAATATATATATTAAACATCCCACCCCAAACACAATTAAATTACTAATCTTGTCTAAATATTCAACCAAAACTGCTGGATATGCCAACGAAGCCATTAACTAATATCGTTTTAGACCATATATCAAAACATTATAATGCCGCATTAGAAATATATTCGATTCATAATTCTAACCCACTCCTGTCTAAATATTCAACCAAAACTGCTGGATATGCCAACGAAGCCATCAACTAATATCGTTTTAGACCATATATCAAAACACTGTAATGTCACATTAGAAATAATACGATTCATAATTCAAACTATTAATATAGTTTCAGAACCAAATATCAAAATAATAGTCTCAATATGTATATATACATATTGAATCATAAGTTCTATCATCCCTGCTTTATCTAAATATAAGGCGAAGTTCCAACAACTTCCACAATTTCAAAATAACATAGTATATCAGTGACATCTTCACTGAGCAATCTGAACATAAGGCGAGATTCCAACACCTTTCACAATTTCTAGAATTCTGATCACCCGAGGCGGCTTCATGCTTGAGCACCGATGGTACTTTTTTTATCCTTCTGATTACTTTTATATATGAAAATCTTTGCCACTAGACCGCAGAACTCTCTGCTTTCAAAACAAATAACAATTCCAAGAAATAACAGTTTAGAAACAAAAAGACTATCAGGATATCAGCAAGAAAAACAAAACAGAGTGGTCTACTAAACGAATGAGTTTACGTAATAAAAAGCATGGATGACATGTTATATTGGATTAATCGATACTCACTTCCATGGCTCGTCGCCCAGAAGTATTATGTCTCCTTCAAAGTCGCTGTAGGCAACCGACCAACCTTTGCTACAATCTCGCAGTTGACCTTCAAGATTGAACAACACTTCCAGTTCACCAATAAGCTCTGGATAGCCTTCAAATTTAGTAAGATCTACAGATCTCCCAATACCATTACCTTGTTTAAATACCTGCAGTTTAATGCAACAGGACATTGATGCTTTTCTCATCGTGAAAAATCTTTTTTAATAGCAAACAAATTCTGGAATTTTTTAGAATGGAATTCAATAGTAACTTATGATGTAATTATTCCGAAAAATATTGAATAGATTGGCAAAGTATAATGTGATTACTAAACAAAATTATTATCAAAATCCGTAAAATCACAAAAACAGAAAATCAAACAAGAAATCAATATCTTAGTTTTCTAAAAACCCAAACCCTGGTTTATTCACTTGGTTGAATTTCAATAACCAAAAAAATCTGTTAAAAACAACTTATGGCGTGATTAATCCGAAAAATATTAAATCCTGGATTGGCAACTTATAATGTGATTAATCCACAAGAATATTATCAAAATCAGTAATATCACAAAAACAGAAAATCAAACGAGAAATCAATATCTTAATTTTCCAAAATCCCAAACCCTGGTTTATTCACTTGGTTGAACTTTTCAATAACCAAACAAATCTGTGAAAAACAACTTGTTCAGCCCACTGTAAAATAAATCGTACCTTGGTCCGGCTCCGACTAGGATTTCGCTGATGTCTATATTGATCTTCATGAGTTTCTTTTGATGACTTGCAAGTTCTCCTCTCCTGCTCAACTACCTTGGTCCGGCTCCGACTAGGATTTCGCTGATGTCTATATTGATCTTCATGAGTTTCTTTTGATGACTTGCAAGTTCTCCCCTCCTGCTCACTTGTTGAAGTATCTGTAAAAGTAACACCAAACAATTTGATACCCGCTTTAACAGGACGTGAAACACTTTTGGAAACGCAGCTGCCCAACATAGCAAAACCAGGATTCTCATGCTCAGGTGTTGCTCCCATGTTACACACTTGCATGTTTCTAGTTGCGTCCCTTTGGCTATCCAGTACAGTTGCACCATTATGTGCTCCTGAAAATTGTGATGGGTATGCTGATTTTCCTTTATCCTCTTGCTTCTCTTCAAACTGTTTTCCTGGAACCCTTAATGGCTGCGCATCTTCCAGAATACAGGGATTAGGACTTGTGAATGAGCCAGGGAACTTTTGCGTCCCACCAGTGGCCTGAAGAGCAGAGATTTCCGAAACCAAATTTCTTTTAGGGTTCATATCTTCTTGATCTACCAAACCCAATCTTTTTTCACGGTGCATACCTTCCAGATCTTGTAAGTCCATTGGAGAAAATCTTTCACAAGCAACTAATCTAGCACTACTGCAGCAGTCAAAATACTTGCAAAGAATTGATAAGTGGGGAGATGTAGCTAATGTATTTACTAGTTAATAGTGGCCTCTGGCGCTTGGTTACGGGTCGAGGTATCGCAGCTGCTAGAATTAATGGAGGTTGTAGTCGTGTGGAGGCAGGGTTGAATTTTGGTGACGCCACCTTTGTATTTATATTTTGAACTTCCAAAATCAGGACCACGCTATGTTTAGATTCTTCTGTTCAAACATGTGATTAATCTTCCAGATCTGCGGTTATTCAAATAGACACATCTTAATATAGACACAACGTTCTCGCAATAAAATTATCATGAGATTAGTTTTAGTGACTAATATTCATGATTTAAAAAAGCACACATTAGGAGAACATTGCCCGGACTAGAACCATGCAAGCTCTTCTAGTAACAGGTTGTAGTAGTATGCAAGTGAAAGTGAAAACGCAGATATGGACTTTAGACCTGCATCATAGAGCCAGGACTTATCCCATGGCGATGAGGAGGAGCCTCCATAGTACCAGGTCCAACCACAGAGAGCGAGGCGACCAGCAGCCTCTATAAATATAAAATAATGTATCTAATTATAAACTCGAAAAACTACCAAATATTAATACATAAAATTGTACGCCATGTTTACACTTTTCTCCGGTTAATCTAGGAGTAATCTAAAACATCTGGATCTCTGGTTAATCTTAATATAGACACAACGTTCTCACAATACAATTATGAGGATAGTTTTGGCGACTGATATTCATTAAAAAAAACACATTCTAAATATATTAAATTGCATGTAAGTATAAACTCAAACTACCCGATATTAATACTTAAAATTGTAACTCAATGTCTTTTTTATTAATATAAAATTGTATTTCACTTTTTATTAATATAAAACTGTATTTTTTACTCGGGAAAAACTTGTCATAATTAATTGTCAACTATAAAATTGTATTTCTTTTGAGAGGTAAGAAATGGAGACATCTGGAATAACCATTTCTAGTTGTTCACATGGAATGCAGACTAAGTCGTCACCCTTATTTAAGGAAAATCATGCCATCTGGAATAACGCGCTAGTGGAGAGGTGTTTTAGGAAATAACCACGCCACCTGGAATAACGCGCCAGTGGAGAGGTGTTTTAGGCCGTTAACCCATTTCCTTAGGTCCAAGGAAGACCAACTCTTAGCCAGATAAAAACACTTTTATGGTATACTCCGGGGCGATAAATTATTCAAGGAAAACCACGCCACCTAGAATAATGTGCTAGTGGAGAGGTGTTTTAGGCGGTTAACCCATTTCCTTAGGTACGAGAAAGACGAGCTCTTAGCCAAATAAAAACACTTTTATGGCATACTCGAGCGATAAATTTGTATTTCATTAGTTTAAGTTGTTTTATTTTTTATTTAAAATGTCATAGATATTATATTAAATTCTTTATTATAATTCTATTATTAATTGTTATTTTTTTAATGAGTATGAATTTTAATTTTAATATTTAATAATATTTCATTAGTTTAAGTTGTTTTATTTTTTATTTAAAATGTCATAGATATTATATTAATTTCTTTATTATAATTCTATTATTAACTGTTATTTTTTTAATGTGTAGGAATTTTAATTTTAATATTTAATAAATGTCAAACATAACTAACAAACTAAATTTTCTTTTTTCACAATTTTTTTCTTATCAATTTTGTTTAAATTAGGGTAGATATTTTTAAAAATCATAAATTTATGTTGATTAATTTTGAAGATGGAATGTGTTAGGGGTTTGTTAGGGTGTTGAATCTAATTATGTATTCAAAAGTGTATTTTAAGTAATAAAAAATAAGAATCTTACTAAAAATTCTCTGTTTCATTGGACCCAAAATGCCATTTCATCTATTAGTTAGAGCATCAATAAATAATAAATAATATGACCATATAACTATTTATTTTAATCTATTAATAAGGGCTTGGAGTAGTTAGTCTTTCTCATAAGTAAGAAAACATGTTAACGACCCAACCTATTTCCATATCACTAATGGGTAATTTCAAGTGGGGTAATTTTCTTTGAATAACCATGATGAGTCCATATGATGATTGTCCCACCATTGGTCTGACACTTGGGTTATGATAGATTTTCTTACTACATAAAAATATAAAATTAAATTAAAAACAAAAACTACGTATAATAATTATATTAAATTAAAAACAAAAACTACCTATAATAATTATATAATCGCCACTCTCTCAACCTATTAAATGGCATAGTCTAACTTATAGATGAAATAGTGTTTTTATCGAAATCCAACAAAATAATTTCAAGATAGAATGCAACGTTTGAATTCTGCAAATTAAACAACAAAAACTCAAGGCTTTAAAAATCTCCATTGGATTTTGATTAAAATTTACCAGAAATGTCATGAAAAAAGCCATTTCGTCTATAAATTCAACTAGGCCCTACTAAATCGAAGTTCAATTTTTTTTAATTTTTATTTTGCATTAAGAGTAAATATGAATAGAATAATTATTGGACATTTTGTATTAAATAAAAACTAATTGTGCTGAGGTGTTCTCGAACATGGTAGAGATATTGTAATGTTTTGTTTAACATTTTGACTGAATCAAAATAAAATAAAATAAATAATTATAATGATAATTAATAATTAAAGTAGTCTAGATTCATGATGTACCAAGGGCTAAGACTCTTTCAAAATTAGTTTCCCAAATGGCATATTCATAATCCTTGCATAGCATTAATATATTTCATAGACAAAATTAATTATTTTCCTAATTATTGTTATAGTTATAATTAATAGTTAAACTAGTCTAGATTCATGACGTACCAAGAGCTAAGACTCTTTTAACATTACTTTTGGATATGACATATTCATAATTCTTGCATAACATTAATATATTTCATGGATAAAATTAATTATTTTCCTAATTATTGTTTGACCTTCCCACGGTATGCAAAGTATCATAATTTTTTTAGCTGCAATAATTAAACATTTACAAGTTACTAGGGGATGTTACATTCCCCCCCTCATTCTTAACACCATCCCGGTGTTTTTGCGTCCTCAAAATAGGTTTCAGTATGCTTCCTTCATAATTTTTTCGTCCTCCCAGGTAGCCTCTTCTAGGCTAAAGTTCCTCCACTGCACCTTAACCTAGGTGATAACTCGCTTCCGCAATGTTACTTCTCTATGATCGAATATATGTAGAGGTTTGATTAGGAACTCATCGTCTGATTCAACTTGTATATCATTCCTAATGATAACATTCTTAGGATCATATATATATTCCTTTAACAAAGAAACATGAGAAATGTTATGTATATGTATGTGGCTGCACAAGGCTAGTTGATAAGCCACAGGCCTAATTCGAGCCAAAATTTGAAAAGGGTCGTAGTACCAGGGGGCTAGCTTGGAACATCCTGCCCAACACATAATCTTTTTTTAGGCTTCACTCGTACATACACGTGGTCCCCAACATGAAATTCTCGATAGTTTCTTTTTTTATCAACATAGGTTTTTTGTCTATCTTGAACAAACTTCAAATTCGACCTTACTTTTCTTACGACTTCTTCCATCTCTTCCAATATATCAAATCCCAATATCAATTCGTCTTCAGGGCCACTCCAATTTATAGATGTTCTACATTTGCGTCCATATAACACCTCAAACAAGCTCATATTTAGGGAAGCTTGATGGTTATTATTGTAAGCAAATTCCGCCAAGTGTATATAGTCCTCCTACTTCATCAATTGATACATCACATACATTCTCAACATATCTTCAATCACTTGGTTTACACATTCAGTCTGTCCACTGGTTTGAGGTTGGTATGCAATGTTGAACTGCACTTGAGTACCTAATCCATTAAACAAAGATATACAAAATGCAGATATAAATTTAACATCCCTATCAGAAATTACCACTTTTGGTATTCCATGCACCCTGAAAACTCTTTCATAAATATATTAGCAATTTGAAACATCTTAAAGGAACATCACATTGGAATAAAATAAGCATACTTACTTAGTTTTTCTACTACCACCATTATATAGTCATTTTGTTTCTTGGTCTTAGGTAGGCCAATAATGAAGTCTAATGTGATAGTCTCCCATTTCCATTCCAGAATAGGGAGTGGCTGGAGCAACTTGACTGGGTGTTGGTGTTCAGTCTTTAGTTGCTGGCATTCCAGGCATTTAACTAAATATTCAATCACTTCCTTTTTCATACATGTCTAGAGGTATTCCTTCCTTAATGCAGTAATCAACTTTTGGTAGCAAGGATGAGTTGCGTAAGGAATTTTATGACACTAATTTAGAATCAACTGCTTGATGCATAGTTGATTAGGAACATATATTCTACTTCGATATATCAACATGTTCTCTTTATTTACCTCATATCCTAGTTGTTGTTTGTTGTTGTTTGGATCATGTGCTTGCTACCATAAAAACCAGTATTCTAGATCTCTTTGGACAACCTCCTTAATCTGTTCTTCAAAAGCAGTTCTTACTTTAGTAAATGAGATTTCATAAACACATTTCAACTTCCTACTTAAGGTGTCTGCAACCCGATTATCCTTTCGTTAAATGTTTAATTTCAAACTCAAACTCAATCAAGAAAGTGATCCAACGTGCTTGTCGAGAATTTATAGTAGGTTGCTTAAAATAATTAGTTAAACTGCTATGATCTGTCACTAATAAAAAACCGTTTCCCAAGTAAATAATGGTGCTACATTTTTAAGGTGTGAATCACTGTTGTCAATTCCAAGTCATATGCTAAATACTTTTGTTCACGATCCTTCAATTTTTTAGATTCACAGGCTACAAATCTATCCTCGTGCACTAATACTCCCCCTACTCCCTCTTTACAGTCATCTGTACAAATAGTAAATTCCTTGTCTTGGTTAACAATTCTTAGAATGGGACAGTAGTAAGTAAATGTTTCAACCAATCAAAACTGTTTTGATTCTCAACTTTCCATTTGAAAATTCTTCCTTTCTTTTGTAGGGTGGTAATGAGATAAGCCACTTTTGACAATCCTTCAATAAATCACATATAGTATCCAAACAACCCCATGAAGGATCTTATATCAACCACATTCCTAGGAACGAGCCATTCCATACTAGTTTTATATTTTATGGGTCTACACCAATTTCATCCTTAGTAATAACATGTCCTAAATATTGGATTTGTTCCTTATAAAACTCACACTCACTGTATTTTTCATACAATTGATGATCCCTCAAGGTTTGCAAAACAATTTGCAGATGTTTTTTGTGTTCCTCCATATTTCATGAATAAACAAGTATATCATCTATAAAGATCAATACAAATTTTCGAAATACTCATGAAATATACTATCAAAAGACACATAAATGTCATGGGGGAATTAGTTAGGCCAAAGGGTAGAACCACAAATTTGTAATGCCCATAGCGAGTGTTGAAAGTTGTTATATATATATATATATCTTCTTCTGTAATTCTTATCTAATGATACGTTGAATGCATGTCAATTTTAGAGAATACTATATCCCAATTTACCCAATCAAATAAATTGTCAATACAGGGTAAAGGGTATTTATTTTTCATCGCTAACTTATTTAATTGCCTGTAGTCAATACACAATCGTAGAGTGCCATCCTTCTTTTTGACAAAAAGTACTGGAGCTCCCCAAGATGACACACTTAGGCAAATTTACTTGTTGTCAAGTAACTCTTGAAATTGCATTTTAAGTTCAGTTAGCTCAGGGAAACTCATATGATAGGGTGCTCTTGACACAAGAGCCACTCCTAGAACAAGTTCAATGGTAACTTCTATGTCCCTTTTAGGAGGCATTCCAAGGATATTTTCTGGGTAGGCATCAACAAAGTTATGTACAATAGGAAGATTCTCTAGAGTAACAACCTTATCCTTTGAGTTTGTATACCCCACTTGTGCCACATAAATTTGACATCATTTCCTAATACATTTTGCCAATTGTGAAGTTGTGACTGGTCTTAATTTTAGGGGTATTTTCAATCCTTGAACTTCTTGCCTCATACCCTCCTCATCCAAATAACTATTTTTTGTCTTTACATTTTTATGAGAGACCAATGATTTTCCAACCAACACATACCAATTAAAAGGTCATAAGATCTTAGGGGTAAAAATTTTAAGTTTTCTACTATTGGTTGTCTTACTAGCTCTACAGGACAATTGTCAACCTTATCCATTACTCTTCTTTTTGCCCCTGTAACTAGTTATACCACCCACAGATTTTTAAATTTGGTGGTTTTCAAATGAAATTTTTCTACTATCTTAGGACTTATGTAACTTAAATTAGCCCCTAGATCAATTAAAATGGAGACAGTTTGGCTAAAAATTTTACCTTCAAACTCTACCATGGTCAATTGGTACTCAACCTAGTGATCCTCCACAGCAGCATTGATTTTTGGCAAGCTCCTTGCAACTTTTCCTACTATGGATGCTTCCTGAATCTGCGCTACTTGTTCTATTCTTTTCTGGTAGGGAATTTTTGACATACTACGGTTCCCCACATCCCCAACACTGTAATGAAGGTCTAGCTATGGGTTCAAACTCTTTTTTACCGAACCATTCATAAGGTTTTAGCTCATTCTGCAATTTAATCCTTTCCTGGGTCCGCCCTGTATAATTTTTCTATTGATTCTTGTAAGACCCTTTAAAATTCATAGACTTCAATCATTTAAAAATTTGTGAGGGTTTAAGACCCTTCTTTTCCCTCCACTTTTTGCTTCCATCCCTATTTTCCTTCATCTGTTGGTAACATATTCACACTTTCCTAATAACTTCGTCCATGGTTTTACGATTGTATAATTCCAAACATTCCTTCATGAATACATGCAAACTACTGATAAATTGTTGGACTTTTGCCTTTTCTTCACATATGTAAGGGACATATCGCAACAAGGATGTAAATTATCTATAAACTCATTCATAGAAAGCTTCCCCAAAAAAATAACATGAAATTCCTTTTCTTTTTAATCATAAAATCGTTCGGTTAAATATTTATCCTTAAAATGTTTTTGGAAACTTTCCCGAGTTACTTCTTGTTCCTTAATTCCCATTGTTGGTGTCAGGGTATGAACAATTTATTCACACCTTTTCCTTCATTAATGTATCAATCTAGGTGAGTTTTCTTTTCAAGGCAACACGCAAGGTATATGCAGGGGCAAGGTTACAATCTATCATTGACCAAGGGTTCGTGATTACCAAATCAAAGCATTGCTAAAACAAAAATAGAAATTCAACTGGAGAATTTAAAAGGTTATTCACAGTGATCTAAAGAATCTGCAACAATAATCAAGCAATAAACACAACAATACACAATACACACATAACAAGGAAACATGCAACACCTAATTGGAAGAGTGGGCCTAGCTCTCTGATTAGGGCTGCGTTACTCACATTGAAGGATAGATCAACAAAAAGGTTGTATTGTATTAATATTAACAATGCTGTTACAATACAATGCAGGGTCTGACTAACCCCTGATACAAGAATGAACCATCTTTTATACAGTACAAAGGGGAATAACTTCTCTCCCTTAAACCTGTCAACTATATACCCAAAGATATACATCAGTTTAATCATAGCACTAACACTGAGAGTGCAAGAACAGGAATGATCCAAAACGGGTTGAGAACAACTGCAAATTAGTTATGCTGTTTTGTTGTGGTCGATCAGTTGCTGTGAATCGTGGAACTGCTACGATATGCCATGCGATCAACACATGCACTCCATAATCTGCGGTCATAACATGTTTTAGTGGTTTGCATAGGTAAAACCATCATGACTCTTCTTCATTAATTAAATATCCCAAGAGATGAGAAAGGGGAATTACCTCATAGTTTTACATAGTAAATGTATGCGAATGAATACAAAAGGGATGAAAAGAGGAGTGGAAATGCAGCAAAAAGATAGGCTAATTTGGTGCCCAACATCTCCCCCCAACAAGTCTTCTGCATACCTTGTGTAGATCGCCATCTCCACAGGTCTGGGTTGGATAGGTCTGGGTTGGGTGAGATCGTATTCCTTGGCCATTTCTATTCCTAGAACCTTAAACCCCTATGAGAGAAGAAATTCCTTCCACCAACCATTTGGTATATTATATGCTGGGGTGTAGTGCTCTGCTGGCAACCAAAGGATAGGGTACTGAAATCATATTCCCATCCACCAGACCCCACATGTTTGGATGCATGCCACATAACTTGGCACCTTGCTGGGTGCTCATGCAAAATTTGGTGCTCCAAGCAGTCTTCTATTTCGGATAGATGTGGGTGACATCATCCACCTTTTTTGACAACTATCCAGGGCCTCTGCTTGAAACGTGACCAATTGTTTGACACAGAGATCGATACACCACTTTTGTGTCTTCGACATCTATTCCTTATTTCCCATAATTTCTAAAAATGTAGTGTGCTTATTGTACATAGTCATTGATCTCTCAGGTTCTCCTCTTACCATAAAAGGCTTCGTGGCCTGATTTCACTCGAACATGTCAGAAGCCTTCTGCCAACTTATCTGATTAAAAGTGTAAGAGGTGAGGGCCCTTAAATGAATTTCCCCCACATATGGAACTAGATTAAATTCTCTCTCAACGCATAAGAGATACCCATGCATGTAAAGCTCACACATCAAATGCTGATTTGGCACATTATGGGCTCCCAATATCCAGAGGAGCTGTACACCATCCTCAATCTCGTGACTAATTTCTTTCTGGATGGTTTCCAAATAGAAGAAAAGAAAGTGTTCATGCAAAAATAAAGAATAACTGGAAGTGGGAGGGTGACATGCCATCACTTCTTGTGCTAAATGGAACATCTACTCTTTATCGATTTTCAACTTTGCCACTTGCCTTTGCAGTTGCTCCAACTTGAGTTGTTGCATTACATGCCTCAATCAAATTATATCAATGTGCTCCACATATTCGAAGATAGCCATGGATGCTCGTTCTTGGGCTTCTTTGCCTTGTTCTGATATCGTGCCGTGGTGGATTTCCAAGTTTGTACTTCAGCTGTCAAAGAAAACTCAAGGCCTTCAAACAAATATTCTATCAGGTCTGTCTGAGTGGTAAAAGAAGTTGTTGCCACTCCATCTACCTGTTTCCTTGCTTCGTCTGTCATGGTTTTTGCTTCTTAGCCTGACGCTTATATTTCTTCATGTGTTTCTTCAGCCGGTGCATCTGTTTCCTCAGCCTCTTAACCTCTATTTTGAGCTGCATTGTTTCTTTGAATTGCAGTTGATATTTCTGCTTCATAGGCATCCTTTGTTGCTCACACAATTCTACCCATTCTTGTTTGACCAACACCTCATTTGGTACTGTAGCCAGTTCGATAGGTGGTGGATTACTCAAGGGAGTATCCACAGGGTTAATCAATGGGGATTCTTTGCTTGGTCTCTCTTCCTAGGGAGCAACCACTTCCTTACTGTCTCCTGCCTCATCCTGTAGTAAAGCTATCTCGATAGGTGGTGGGCTCACTTGATGGATGTCCATCGGTGGTTCAGCCAAACTTTCCCTTCTAGGTTCCCTCATTTCAAAAACACCTACCTCTTCCTCTATTTTGGGTTCCTGGAAAAGGTCTCTATGGAGGTCCGTGGCCAACTAACATATGGCAGCTGGTTCCTTATTCGACCTGTCAAACTTCAAAATTGGCAGAACGGCCACATCCTCCTCTATGTGTTGGGTAGAGCGAGACACCCTTTCCCCTTTTGGAATGGAAAAGTAAGAGGAAAATTGAAAGAATTTTCCTACTTGATCTATCTCGGCCCCAGTTGTGGCCTCGAGATCTTTCCCTCTATTTGCAGTGTCTCTGCTATGAGTTGAAACCCTTGCCTGTGTAGTCCCCTATTCTGAGGTTGATGCTGGTTCTTGTGGAACAATGCCAGTCCCAACATTTAATTCCTCTGTATTCTCCTTTTGTTGTCCCCATGGTTCTTTCAGCTTCAGGTCCCTCTCATCCTGGTTCATCTTCCTCCTTTGGTTCTACGTTCGAGGGTGGTTCTTATGGGACACCCCCAGCTGCAGTATTAACGAATTCCTCCACCTTAGCTTGATGTGGTCCTTCTTCACTTATTACATTGCTGTTGATTTGCTCCACTGACTCCATGGTCAAGGATGGTTCTTCAGAGACAGCCTCAGTCATTATGTTGGTGGCCCTTTCTATAGCACTTCTTCTTCCATCAATTCCACAGTCGAGGCTGGTTCTTATGGAGCAACCTCAATTATCCTCTCTTGTTCACACTCCTGGTTCTGTTCCAGCCCCTCGGGTTCCATCTCCATTTCCTCTGGTTCCTCTTGATCTATGTATTCATCTTCTGCTCTGGTTCCTTCCTCCATCGCTTCCGGCTCTTCTTCTCTAGTGGCTCTAGTGGCTATTAACTCTTCCTCTATAGAATCCTAGAATGTTTCCCATGGGATTTGAAGTCGACCAATTGCATGCATGACTAACAACCAGACTAGACCATGGTTGGTAATGACTGCTGCAACTGGTCGTGAACGTCGAGTAGAGTGCGCCATCAGCTAGGGACTCTTTAACAGGAAGAAAGTCATATTCAATGAGAAGGCTTCTACTTGTGGAAACTAGAGGTGAGCCAATATTCTAAAATGATATTTAAACATGGTGGTATACCTCCCCTCGTAGGTCATGTATGTCATTACAAAACCTGCTACCTCACCCCATGGGTGTGGTAATGAATTCCAGTTATACCCTCGGCCTTTATAAACTATGTTTTATCTGACTTGTAATAATGCTTCGAGGAACTATGGGAGAGCGGTTCTTCGTGAAAACCATTTCTGACCCTGCTGGGGTAGCCCACTGACCTCTGCAATGGTTTCTTTTGTAACTAGGATTTCTATCCCCTAAACCTGAGAGCTCCCTTCCTCTAAATTGAGTGAAAATCCAATCGTAATCGCTTCATTAAACCCTTACAATCTATCGAAATAGGCGTTCCACCTTGCATTTTCAAAAGCCTGCATACTTCCCGATTGTTTCGAACCATTGTCGTGCCCTCCGGTTCATGGCGCACAACCAACCCACCCATCGATGTAGGAACTATATCAACATGGTGGATACAGTCGATTGGTAGGGGAGAGTAACAGCAACCCAACTAATGATGACAATAATGTTAGCATGGTGGCCACGAGGTCTGGTACACCTCGAAAAACACAACAAATAATGGTAGGGTATGGAAGTACAGGTGAATGATTATGGTGATTGAATACATCATACTGGGGAAATGACCGGTAAAGTTCTTGGCATACGATTTCAAATTCCAATGCATAGGAATCATGATTACAAAATTGCACGATTTTTGGTTTCCGTCCACATTGGATTTGGTAATGATGTGATATGATTATGATTTTAGGTACATCGTCATTTATTTATGACGGGACCCCCCAAACTTAAATGCGACCATCCACATCACGTACTAGTCTCTTCTTTGGAATATTTTAATTAGATCCATAATAGTCAATGAAGGCATGCCTCGTGACCTACTTGGTGGTGAAGTAACAGCAAAAATAACCGGTGGAGTAATGACAACGACAGAGTAACAGCGCCGATGGAGTAACAACACCTACAGAGTAACAACATGGCGGAGTAACATCAGTGGCGGAGTAACAACAACTATGGAGTAACAACACCAATGGAGTAACAACAACGGCGGAGTAACAACACCGACGAAGTAACATCAACGACAGAGTAACAGTAACTGTGGAGTAACAGCACCGATGGAGTAACAACAATGACGGAGTAACAACACTGGTGGAGTAACAACACTGGTGGATTAACAACACGACAGAGTGATAGCAACAACGGAGTAAAAACACCGACAGAGTAACAACAACAATGGAGTAATAACACTGGTAGGGTAACAACAATGGCAGAGTAACAACATTGATCGAGTAATAGCAACGGCGGAGTAACAACACCAATGGAGTAACAATAATGGCAGAGTAATAGCACTGGTGGAGCAACAACAACGACGGAGTAACAACACCGATGGAGTAACAAGAATGATGGAGTACTAACAAGTATGGAGTAACAACAACGACGGAGTAACAACACCGGTGGAGTAACAACAACAGCGAAGTAACAACACTGATGGAGTAACAACAATGGTGGAGTAACAACAGTAACTATTACTTGAAAAAATTCTCAGTTTCTCCTTGTCATAATTCAGTTCTTATTCCTACAAAAAGACAAACAAGTAGTAACAACATATATATATATATATATATATATATTGACAAGATCGGTTAGATGATATATTACCAAAAAGGGACTTGGAGCAAGCTCCTATTACATTCAACTATATTTGGATAGTAGACTAAGCAGTAAGAGGAGAGTGCAGTCCCCTCTCTTGTTCTTAATTCCCAAACTTCCTAAATTCTTTTAAATATTCTAGTATATTGTCGGATGTATTGACCTACTATGAAAGCAAATTTACATAACATATATTCTAATAGGCATTATGGTTTATAGCCTGAGTATTTTTGATCTGCTTCAGCCATGTTGTTGTTGTTGGCTAAATTCTCTCCTTCGTTGCTCATAGTTTTTCTCTTGTAGTTGTCTACTGTCTCTTCCAAATGCTTACACTTGGATTTTAGTATTTTTTTTTTCATTGCCATATTTCACCTCTATAGGCTATACTCCATTCTCATTTCACTTCTCAGGTATTTGAGAGACTGTTGCAACCCATGTATCATGACCTTGTTCCCTTTGAAAGCTAGGCATGAGTCCTTCCTAGCTACCTTCTCAATGGGATTAAACTCCATCTGACTACTTTTTCCTCTTGCTTTGTTGTTGCTACCTGCGCTTCCTTGTTCCTGCGTTGCTTTGATTTGTTGGTCTCTGTCCTAGGCCTTTTAATATGTTGTGGAAATTACCACTGAGTAAATAGTGGTGGTGAGAGGCCTATGAATTAGGATAGGTGGGCAATAGGCATAGATTATTGGAGCAATCTGTGGGGAGGATTGAAAGCTGATAAGAAAAGGATGGTTGTATAGAGATAGAGGGCAGTTAAGAAGACATCTAGGAGACAAAGAGTGGTTCGACTGAGACAGAGAGCAGAGAATTTGATAGATAAGGAACAGATGAGCAGAGACAGGTTGATGAGTGCCGGAGGGTGCGATGCCTAATAGACATAGAATAAGACGGGATGAGAGATGATCACTCCTTATGGGCCACGATGTGATACGTGGTGAACAACAAATGATTAATGCATAGAGAGCAATGACTGCGCTGAAGGAATGGTGAGCTGAGAGGATTATAGGGAAGAGTTGGAGGCCAGTCACAGATTTCAAGCAATTTAAGGCTTCGGTGTGTGGTTTGCAAATCACAATTCAACTAATCCTTTGATGCAAATACTCTACTAGCTTACCTCTATTCTTATAGTTATGACGATCGATCCATGCATTAGTTTTTGGAGCTGCCACTTGAGTTCTCTTATCCTCAGAATCTCAAGAATATCCTGAGCTAAGATTTGCTTGCTCGTGAGCCTTATGACTTAGATTGCCTTCTTTGTCAACTATCTTGTGCGTATCCTTGTTTCCTTGTTTTTTCCTCTGCCTACTCGTTCTTTCCCGAGATTTCTTTGGGCTGTATGATTTTTGGCTTGTTGTGTTTTTGCTTTTTGATTTTCTCCTTGATTTATCTTGATTCGACTCTTTATTTTCTAGAATTTTATTCTTATCCTATTTGTTTTGATATTATGGAACAGAGAGGTGGTATTCTTCATTGTTCTCCCTATCTATTCCTTTATTCTTCTCCACCGCTTTATTTGAATATTGATCCGCTTGCTGATTGTGGTGTCTTGGGATGTGTTTGAAGTTACATTTCCCGAGTCTTCTAAATTCCTTCTAATTATTTTGATGGTTCTGCTCATAAACTCGTTGCTTGGACTTTTGGTTTGGACCACTGCCTGGATTGTGATGGCTGAGTGTCCTATGATTATTGGGTTTTGGATTCCTCTTTTTTTATTATTTTTGCACCCATGAGTAGACTGTAGGCTTCAACCCTATTGTTGGAGATTTGTCCCAATCCCCATTCGTATGTGACTATTTTTTTCCCACTTGGGTCATAAATTATTCCCCTTGCTCATGCCTTTCCAAGATTATTCTTGGAGGCTCCAGCAAAGTGCATATAATATCTGTTTTGAATTCTTTTCCAACTTTCAGTTTCTTCTTCAGTCATTCTTAGCTTCCAATTTTTTCCTAAGCTTTCTTTTCTCCATTCTTTTTTACCATTGTTGTTCATTATGGCTTTGTTAAGCCAATCTCTTTCTTCTTGCTAAAGGATACTATTACCCATTGGGGCAGGTCCTTTTTCATTGAGAATTTATGATATTAGTTCCCCTGCTTTTGATAGTGTTTTCCCAATTCTAGGATTTTGGTTTTTGAAGATACATTTATTTCGAGTTAGCCAAAATTGCCAACATAGGATTGTTGGAATGCATTTCCATATTCTTATAATTGTGGATTTATTATTTGTTGTGTATGGATAGGGTTTCTCTAGATTTTTGAGGAATTTCGGCATTGGTTTCCCATACTCTAGATTCACTTCCAGCGGGCCTAAGAGCCACTCCCAACATTCTCTTGAGAATTTACAACCCTGAAATAAAAGTTGTATGTTTTCTTCTGCCTGCTGACATAATGGGCATCTTGATGGCCCTTGGAAGCCTCTTTTTTTAAGATTTTCACTTGTTAATATCTTTCCTTTTAATAAAGTCCAAATAATTTTTTATTTTTTTTTATAATTTTTTATAATTTTATTTAATTTTAATTATTTAATTTATTAATTTTAATTTTTTTAATTTTAATTTAATTTTTAATTTTTTAAATTATTATTATTATTATTATTATTATTATTATTATTTTATTTATTTATTTTTGTTTTTATTTTTTATTTTTATTTTATTTTATTTTATTTATTTTTATTTTTTATTTTTTTATTATCTTGGGCAAACTTTCAGATTTCCATGCTATCTTCCATGGTTCCCAATCTTGCTGGTTGGTTTATTCTTGGAGAATTTTATAGCCAGTTTTCATTATATATTGCCCATTACTTGGGTCCCAAAGATAATTGTCTTCCTCATCCCGATGAGTTGGTGTTGCCCCTTTTAAACGCTGCTTTATTTTTTCCCATTGTCCTTCCAGGTTTGCTGGTATTGCTGGCCTTCTCCATTCCTGCCATTCTTTCTGATTCCACAAAGAAATTAAATGTAAAGTTTTAAGGCCTTTCCCTTTCATCCATTCTTGAATGCCATCCATTTCTGGGTGCTCCTGTAGTGGTTCTTTTCCCATAATTCTGTCCTCCCAGATCAATACTTTTTTTCCATTCCCTAGAGTTTTTGAAATGTATTTGCTCATTGTTGGGATGACTCTTTTAACTAGTTTCCATACTTGGGTGGTTTGCCTTATTGGGATGTTTTCATTTAGCAATTTCTCCTTGGAACCATTCATGTATTTGTTTATGAGGGCTTTTTTCCACCAATTCTCTTTACCTGTTATGAGTCTCCAAACTATTTTCATTCCCAGAGCTGCATTCATGAGCCTAGGTAACCGAATGGACAAGCCTCCTTGTTCATATGGTAGCATTACTTGTTCCCACCTAACCAAACTGAACTTTTTATTTTCCTGCTTCCCACTCTTCCATAGAAAGCTTCTTAGTATTAGTTTCATTTGTTTGTGGGCACTTGCTAGTGCCATGATTAGTGCATATTGATATATTGGCAATGCAAGAAGAAGAGCTTTAATTAATATCACCCTTCCAGCCATATTTAGCCACATCATTCCCCAATTCTTTATCATGTCTTGCATTTTCCCAATTTTTTTTGTCCATATTTCTGCCTTCGTGATCTCTTTTGATATTGGTAGTCCCAGATATAGGAAGTGGCTCCAGTTTTCCTATGCTGGCATTTCCATGATTTGAGAAATTATTTGCTTGGTTGTAGGCGGAATGTTCCACCCATAGATCTTGCATTTTGTATTATTCAATAGCCCACCTGACACCTGTAGAAATGCATCCAGTATTTTTTTGAATCTTCTTGCTATTATAGTTGATGCTCCTCCCAGCAGCACTGTATTATCTGCAAATAAGGAATGATTTATGGTTTTTATTCCTTTTGCTATTCGCAGACCTATGATGGTTTTTTCTTTCCTCTGAGTTTCCAATGCTCTACTTATGTTTCTACCATTATTATGTATAAGAAAGGGGATAGGGGGTAGCCTTGCTTGAGTCCTCTTGTACTTTGGAAGAATCCACTGGGTCTTTCGTTGATGAAGGGGGTGATCCAGGGAGTGGAGATGCATTCTTGAATCACTTCTATTATTTCTTTTGAGAAGCCCAGCTTATGGAGTACGACCATTAGATATGGATAGCTGACCCTGTCGAAAGCATTTGCCATATCCAGTTTGACTATCATACCTTTTTCTTGCTTTAGAATACTGGAGTGGACAACCTCCTGAACTATTATGACATTGTCTATGATTTTTCTATTTGGGACAAACCCTCCTTGGTTTCCTAAGATAATAATATGCAACACTTTCTTGATTCTATTTGCCATTATTTTAGTTATTATCTTGTAGGAGGAATTTCACAAAGAAATGGGCCGAATCCTGTTGAAGGTGGAGGGGTTTGCTTCCTTTGGGACCAGAGCAAGATAGGATGATCTTGTGTTGCTTCCCATTTTTATTTTTTTTAATATTCTTTGCCATTCTTACAAAGTCTTTCCTGATTGTGTGTTAGTGATTCCTATAGAAAGCTATTGTGAATCCGTCTGGCCCAGGCGCTTTATCCGGATGCAGGCTCTAGATGGTGTCCACAGTCTCTTCTTAGGTGAGATCCTTGCACATATCTTTGTTTTGTTATTTTTTTATTTTTGTTTTTGTATGCTGCAATATTTCTTCATATTCAACTATTTCTTCTGTTGCTGACAGTAAGTTTTTGAAGTGCTTGTATGCTACTTTTTTAATTTCTTCCATTCCTTTTACTTCTTGGTTTTCCACTTGTATTTTTTCTATTTGGTTTCTGGCCCTTCTAATTTTCATATTGTTGTGGAAGAATGAAGTATTCTTGTCCCCTTCCTTGAGCTAGAGGCTTCTGGATTTCAGTCTTGCCTCTTCCTCTTCTTTCCTGTTTTCCTTGTATATATCCCAGAATATTTCTTTCTCTTTTAGGTAGTCTTTCTTGCTTTCTTCTTTACCTTCGTTTTTTGCTTGCATACTGTCCATTTTTTGTTGTAGCTCTTTTCTTTTTTTTTTCATTTATTCTTGTCCATTCCTTTAGCTTTACTCTTACATTTTTTAATTTTTTTTTCCATATGTACTGTGGTGAGCCTGATATTCCTGGTTCCCAAGCTCATTTAACTAATTCGCTGATTTCTTTGCTGCTATCCCAGGTTGAGTTGTACCTGAACGGGAGTGGGCCTTAGCTTTCCATTTCGCCCAATGCTATCATATAGGTTTATGATCTGAGGTTGTGGCATGGATGATTTTTTATTTGATTGAGTTATACATTGCTGCTATATTTTCTTGAATCAGAATTCTTTCCAGTCTTTCTTTTATGTTACTTTTTCCCACTCTCTTGTTATTCCACGTATATTTTCCATTATTTGGAGGGATATACAGGAGGTTGTGTTTCTCCATTATTTCTTCTATAGATTCTTTGGATGGATATGCTTGATAGTTTCCTCCAAACTTTTCGTCTATACTTCTCACCGGATGTAGGTCTCCTCCCAAAATTATTTTTTCGGCTTGCATTTCCTGTAATACATCCTTCATTGTTGCCCAACACTGTTCTTTCTCCTTATAGTGATTAGGGGCATTTATATTTATCACCCTGTATTTCTCTTATGTGCTTATCCCCCCTTAGGTTCGTTAAAATCCAGTGCTGCCTTGTTCTTTTTCCCATTAATTCCCATATTCCTTTTTTCCAGATTGTGAATATACCTCATGATGCTCCTGTTGCCTAAATTGCTTCCCCTTCATATTGCCTAAATTTTTTTTTAAGATTTTAAGATTCTTGTTTTTTTACTTTTGTCTCCTAGATCATAAGAATATACGGGTTTTCTTTTGTTAGAATATCTCTTGTTGCATTTTCCTTAAAAGGAGTCCCCATTCTTCTACAGTTCCAGGATTCTCCTAAACAACTGGGACAGGACGACCACTCTTCGATTCATGGGAATCTGAGGAAATGAGAAGAACATGAGCAATATGATCACTACTATCTTTGGGAACAGATTGAACAATTGAAGGGGGAGCCAAGTTGACACTCTTTCTAACCAATGGTTGGTCAGGAACAGACACAAGAGAGTCATGCTCAGGAAAGAGCAGGATGGGAAAGAGATGAATCCAAGTCAATCTCTTTACCAACTAGGAGAGGGTTAGAAGAAAGCCTTTGATAACCAATAGGAAGTTGGGGTTGAGGAGTTGTAAGGTTTTCCAAAACTTTGAAAGTTTTATCCATAAGAGGACAAAGGTGAAGAAGATTCTTCCCTTCACATAACCTATGGGGGAATTTATTTTTTCCCTTCTTCTTACCATCACTAGACGAGGGTGTAGCATCGACATGATCTCCAGAGGTTGATGGGGATGATCAATCTAGATTTTGAGACCATACCTCTAAGACTCTAGGAATACTAGAACAATCTCGAAGGAGATGGTCACCCTTACATAGCCTGCAAGGGAACTTTACCTTCCACAAAGGATTAGAAGGTTTTTCAATGGGAAGTGCATTTGGAGCAATAGTTACATGGTTGGCCTCTCGCTTATATGACTTCTTCTTCTTCTTCTTAGCCTCCTGGTTACTGGATTTCAAGCTTTCACCAAGTGAATTAGAAGAGGGGGGTGAAGAAATAGGTTAAGAAGGTGAGAGTTCAACCTTAGAATCAACATGGTGTTGTTCAGGTGAAGGAGATGGTTGGACAGAAGTTGGGACACTCAGGACCACCGAGTTCGAAAATAACTAGATAAGTAAATTGATGTAGGAGCATGAGGCTTGAAGACAAAATGCTTCGAATTTATTCCAAAAATACAAAAAAAAAAAGTTTACAAGCAAAGGAGTGGGATCCTTTAGCTGTCAATTTACAAAGTTTTCTAGATGGGATTTGAGCTAGGATTTAGGGATTGAATGATTTTATGATTAATTCAAGCTGTTTAGATTTAGTTGAGATTCTCAAGGAGAATATCTACTAGATTAGATATTGTCTAAGATTAGGCATATTTGATCCATTGATTAAGGATCTTATTGTTAGAATGAAATGGTATTTATGTAAGTTGTGAATGATTGTAAAGGGATTTTTGACAGATTTGGCTTGATTAGGCCGTATAAGATTAAGTTATAGAATTGTATCTCTGTGTATCTGTGTATAATTGGTCAATCTTAGAGGCAATATATTCCTTCTAAATATCTCTAAGTTCTGTTGATTTACATTTTGACTTTTGAATTAGAGTATGAAAAATCTGTATTGTATTGTACAATATTGTGTTTTCCATGTTTTGAAATAATTTGGTTATGTTCTAAAAACATTGGAGAATATGGTTTGAGACAAGTTAAATGTAGTGGAAGTGTTAAGTTTGACAAACAGAGAACAAAAAACCTGACAAATCGTGTTAACCCAAAGGAGTCTAGAACTATCCGATCTACAGATCCAATATATCTAATGGTCATTGCACACCAATAAGCTCGTGCATTAGTCAAGGAAGAAAATCAGTTTTATATTTGAAGTTGGTTATCGGGTGAAGAAAAAGTGGTATGTGGTCTTTTGAAATTCCAAGCGATTCCATCTATCAACCAACATGTATCACTCAGGTGGAGAGAGAAAACCACTTTATCGGGTGGGTAAACGCCGTGCAAGATCCCTGTCTGATATTGTTGTTGACCATTGGATCAAGTGTGCTTTGATCAACGGTGGAGGATCGCCGATTAGTTTGTTGATCGAGTGAACCAACAACCATCAGATTGAAAGGTAAGATCAATAGCGGAGAGTTATAGTGATAATGGTTGTGGAGAAGTGGATGCAATAAGGAATTAACCAAAAGTTTGAATTCCTTTTGATTCTGTGAAAATTGAAAGGTTGTCATATTGCGGTTGAAATTAACAAGTTCTGCTAATTTAGCCAAATAGCCCAGTTTGGAGGTAGATGACTGATACTCCAAAGGAAATCCAAGAAGAAGTTCCACCTGAACTTGCAGAAATCATTTCTGGATTTGAATGATTATCCAGTACACCTGCACCTAGGCCTCCATTTGTGGTATCAGAGTAGCATACTAACACTGAACAAGATCTCAAGGATCAGAAAAAGAAATCCAACATGGCTTTCAGAGTTGGAGGAAGAGGTGGTGGTCAAAGAAGATGATGACTAGTTGAAAATGCTGAAGTGTTGGAATCTATGCAATAGATGCAAGCTAGATTTGAAGCAATAGAAATGGAGAGAGATGTAGATGTTGGAGATGTCAGTGAACCTGAAGTTGGAGCTGTAGAAGATGAGGAACCTGCAGATGTAACTCTTGAAATGAGATTCTTTAAGTCAATATTGAGATCCACATCCAAGCCTAGACTTAAAGTTTCAATCTACACCAGAAGCTTAAGCCCTGAGGAATTGATAGACTGGATAAATGACATGGAGAAATTATTTGATTATGAAGAAACAGAAGAAGGAAAGAAGGTGAAGTTTGCTGTCACAAAATTGAAAGGACATGCAGCAATTTGGTGGGATGGAGTGCATCCATAAGAGGTGATGAAAGTGGCAGAGGGAGTTTTTCCAGAGGAAGAGGAGGCAGAGGTAGAGGAAGAGAAATCAGATGTTACAGATGTAACAAGCTGGGACACAACGCTTGTGAGTGCCCAGAAAATATAGGAATGAATAAAAGGAATGCCATTTTTGCAAAAACTGAAGAGGAAACAATAAAAGTAATAGAAGAAGAGAATGTACCAAAGAAATGGGAATCTTTGGTAGTCAACAAAATTTTGTTAAAACCAGCTATGGAAATTGTTGAACCAACACAAAGAAAAACCTTGTTCAAGACTGTGTGTAAGGTTCAACGGAAGTGTTGTCAAATGATAATAGACAGTGGTAGTATAGATAATTTTGTCTCCACAGAAATGGTGGATAAGTTGATGTTGAAAATAAAGAAACATCCAACACCTTACAAGGTGTCATGACTTCAAAAGGGATATTAGTTGGTATTGAATGACCAATGTGAAGTGGAGTTATAGTTGGGGAAGTACAAAGACAAATTTCTCTGTGATGTGATGCTTATGGAGGTGTGTCACATATTGTTGGGTAGACCTTGGTAGTATGATAGAGGAGCTATGCATGATGGAAATAAAAACACATACAAATTTAGTAAAGATGGTGTCAATCATACATTGTTGCCAATGGAAGAAGAGGATACATCAAATAAACCTGATCCAAAGACCCTTTTGCTGAGTGGAAAGGAGTACTTACAGCAGATGGAAGAAGATGAGGTAAGTTTTGCATTGGTTTGCAAACCCAAGGTAATAATTACTTCCACAAAAGTTTATGATTTACCCATTGAAATTCAAGAGATGCTGGGCAATTATTATGATATCATTGTAGATGATTTTCCTGATGAGTTACCATCCATTAGAAAAATCAGTCATCACATAGATTTGATTCCAGGAGCAAATCTGCTAATAAAGCAGCTTACAAGATGAATCCCACAGAGAATGAAGAGATCAGGAAACATGTTTAGGAACTGTTAGACAAGGGTCTGATTAGAGAGAGTTTGAGTCCTTGTGCAGTGCCAATAGTGTTGAGCCCAAAGAAGTATGGAGGCTAGAGAATGTGCACTGATTCAAGAGAAATCAATAAGATAACAATTAGGTACATATTTCCTTTACCTAGAATCAAAGATTTGATGGATTGTTTGAGTGGAGCTAGATATTTTACAAAGTTAGATTTAAAATGTGGTTATCATCAAATCAGAATTAGAGAGGGAGACGAGTGGAAAAATGCTTTTAAGACGAATGAAGGACGATATGAATGGACGGTAATGCCTTTTGGATTGTCAAATTCCCCTAGTACATTTATGAGGCTCATGAATGAAGTTTTGAGAGAATTTATTGGTAAATTTGTAATAGTATATCTGGATGATATATTAGTTTACAACAGATCAAAACAGGAACATGTGAGACATTTGAATTATGTCTTAAAAAGGCTACAACAAGAGAAGTTACTGTTAAATTTAAAGAAATGTTCATTCATGAAGGAGGAGTTGGTGTATTTGGGATTTGTTGTTTCTACTGAGGGGTTAAAGAGGGATCTAGTGAAGATCAAGGCTATCATAGAGTGGCCTTCACCAAAAGGTGTCTTTGAGGTAAGAATTTTTCACTGTCTTGCTAGTTTTTATAGAAAATTCATTAGGAATTTTAGTAAGATCAATGCTTCTATTATCGACACTATAAAGAAGGATAAACATCCATTTAAATGGATTGTTGAAGCAGAGAGGAACTTTCAATTGTTGAAGAGAAATATTACTAAGAAGCCTATTTTGATTTTACCTGATTTTACTAAACCCTTTCAAGTGAAATGTGATGCTAGTGGAGAATCCATTGAAGCTGTTTTGAGTCAAGAGGAAATGCTTGTAGCTTGGTTTAGTGAAAAGCTGAATGAGTCAAAGAAGAAATATTCTTCTTATGACAAGGAGTTTTATGTAGTTGTGCGGTATTTGAAGAAGTGGAGACATTACTTGATGTCCAAGGAGTTCATATTGTATTCAGATAACCATACATTACAATACATTATGCAACAACCAAAGCTTAACCAGAAGCATGAAAAATGGGTAGAATACCTTCAAATTTTTAATTTGTGTTAAAACATATAATTGGTTAATCAAACAAAGTAGCAGATGCCTTAAGTAGAAAAATCATTTTAGTTCAAGAAATTCAAATTCAAGTATTTGGTTTTGATTTTCTTAAAGACTAAATATGAGAAATATCTATATTTTAAAGAGGCATTTGAAGCTTGTAGAAATCATGTTTTGTTAGATAGAAGCAGGTGGCTGGATTATTTCCTGCAAGAGGGATTGTTGTTTAAAACAAATCATCTATGCATACCAAATTATTCTATGAGAGAAAATTTGATTAAGGAGAAACATAGTGGAGGACTTGGAGGACATTTTGGTGCAGACAAGACTTATGAGCAGTTGAACCGGTTTTATTTATGGCCGAAAATGAGAGCTGAAATGGAAAAGTATGTGAAAAATTGTAAAGTTTGTTAGTATGCAAAGGGAAGGAGCCAAAAAACAGGATTGTATGTTCCATTACCTATTCCATATAGGCCTTGGGATATGGTAAGTATGGAATTTGTTTTGGGTTTACCAAAAACTCAAAGGGGACATGATTCAATTTACATAGTAATTGATAAATTTTCAAAAATGGCACATTTTATTCCATGTTATAAAACCAGTGATGCTACTCACATTGCTAATTTGTTTTCTAAGGAGATTGTAAGATTACGTGGGTTACCTAAGAGCATTGTTTTAGACATAGGCACCAAATTTGTTGGACATTTCTGGAGGACCTTGTGGAAGAAACATGGTACTAAACTGAGTTTCAGTTCTGCTTATCATCCTCAGACTGATGGACAGACTGAAGTTGTAAATAGAAGCTTGGGTAATCATCTGAGAAGTATAGCAGGTGAACATCCAAAATAGTGGGATCAAGTATTGGCATAAGTAGAATATGCTTATAATGATTCTCCTAATAAGAGTACAAGGCAGAGTCCATTCCATATAGTTTATGGAATGCACCCAAGGGGAGTGTCTGAATTGAGAGACTTGGGAAAAGCTGAAATGGGAAGTGCTAAAAGAGAAGATTTTTCTATAGAATCTCAAGCAATACATGAACAGGTAAAACAATAATTACAGGACAATAACATAAAATATAAGAGTTGAGCAGATTTGAAGAAGAGAGAAGTTTATTTTAAAGTTGGAGATTTGGTTTTAGCGCACCTGAGGAAGGAAATATTTCCAAAAAGGGAGTATAACAAGCTAAAGTTTAAGAAAATTGGACCATGCAGAGTCTTGAGGAAATTCTCTGCAATTGCATATGAAATTGAATTACCCCCTGATATTCGAATATCTCCAATTTTCAATGTTGCTGATTTGTATAGGTATGAAAGTGGAAATGCAGATGACACAACATAGGACCAATAATAAAAAGAGATTGATTTGGTAAAATGGTTACCTATAGCAAAGGAATTGAAGCCATAGAGGATTTTGGACAATAAATTGTTGAAGAAGACAAAAGGATAGGAGTATTTTTAGTATTTGTTCAAATGGAAGGATCAACCAATTGCTGAAGCTACTTGGATGACAAGTGCCATGCTACAGATGTTGGGTAGGTCTGTAGAAGAGCTCATGGACAGGAGCCCATGAAGAGTTTTTTCCTCAAGAGTCTGATGCAGGAGCATGAGGCTTGAAGATAAAAGGCTTCGAATTTATTCCAAAAATGCAAAAAAAAGTTTACAAGCAAAGGAGTGGGATCCTTTAGCTGGCAATTTACAAAGTTTTCTAGATAGGATTTGAGCTAGGATTTAGGGATTGAGTGATTTTATGATTAATTCAAGTTGTTTAGATTCAGTTGAGATTCTCAAGGAGAATATCAACCAGATTAGATATTGTCTAAGCTTAGGCAGATTTTATCCATTGATTCAGGATCTGATTTTTAAAATGAAATGTTATTTATGTAAGTTCTGAATGATTGTAAAGGGATTTTTGACTGATTTGGCTTGATTAGGCCGTATAATATTAAGTTACAGAAATTGTATCTCTGTGTATTTGTGTATAATGGGTCAATCAAAGAGGCATTGTATTCCTTCGAAATATCTCTAAGTTCTGTTGATTTACAGTTTGACTTTTGAATTAGAGTATGTAAAATTTGTATTGAATTGTACAATCTTGCATTTTCCATGTTTTGAAATAATTTGGTTATGTTCTAAAAACATTGGAGAATATGGTTTGAGACAAGTTACATGTAGCGGAAGTGTTAAGTTTGACAGAATAGAGACCAAAAAACCTGACAAATCGTGTTAACCCAAAGGAGTCTAGCACCATCTGATCTACAGATCCAGTAGATCTAATGGTCATCGCGCACCAATAAGCTTGTGCCTTAGTCAAGGAAGAAATTGGTTTTATCAGTGAAGTTGGTTATTGGGTGAAGAAAAAGTGGTAAGTGGTCTTTTGAAATTCCAAGCGATTCCATCTATTGACCGACATGTAGCACTTGGGTGGAGAGGGAAAACCACTTTATCGGGTGGGTAAACATCGTGCAAGATCCCTGTCTGATATCACTGTTGACCATTGGATCAAGTGTGCTTTGATCAACGGTGGAGGTTCATCAATTAGTTTGTTGATCGGGTGAACCAACAACCATCAGATTGAAAGGTAAGATGAATGGTGGAGAGTTAACGCGATAATGGTTGTGGAAAAGTGGATGAAATAAGGAATTAAGTAAAAGTTTGAATTCCTTTTGATTCCATGGAAATTGAAAGGTTGTCATATTGTGGTTAAAATTAAGCAGTTCTGCTAACTAAGCTGAATAACCAAGTTTGGAGGTAGATGACTGATACTCCAAAGGAAGTCCAAGAAGAAGTTCCACCGGAACTTGCAGAAATCATTTATGGATTTGAACGATTATCCATTACACCTACACCTAGGCCTCCATAAACTAATAGTTAACACATGAAGGGACAACGTTGCCATATAAGGAGTGCCAACATTCCAAAAGAAGGAAAAGGACCAGGACCCCCATTGGAGGGGAATCCTTGACTGGTAAACTCCAGAAATGTTGCCAATGAAATCGACCCTAAAGAATCACTAAGGAAGATAACTTTAACCAAGAATATTTCATGGGCAGTTAATTTTAAGACAGTGAAACAATACTTTGCCTCTTCATGTTTTAAGAGTCGAGAAGAGGATGAAAGGTGACTCTAGTCGCTTTCATATTTAACGATATCGAAAGGACAAGTGCTCGATGATATTTTCAAATTTAAAGAGTTAGAAAATATAATAAATGACTACTCAGGGTACTCTAGGAATAAAGGATTACCAGGTAACCATGAACTACAAAATAACTCCTAGCAAACCGAAAAGTACGAGCATGAAATATCCCCGAATGTTGTGTTTGATGTATCACGTTTACAAGGCAGAAGACTTGGCTTCCTATGGGTAAAGGATTGAAACCTATAGGGGTCTCCCTTTATATACATGATGGTATGAGGAGCACAAGTCCATGCTAGTGTTGTCTAATGCAAGATCATTTCGAACGACAATGGCTAGATTTAAAGATGTCAAAACACATCCTTAGGTGAATTCAATAAATTTTAATGGTTTATATTGAATTAGGTTTCAATTTCAAGGCCCTATTGTTGCCATCTGAAAACTTCTATATGAAGCTATATGAGAAAAGAAATCTTTGTCTTCGATGAAATTTTACATTAATTGAGGGATAGAGAACACACAATCAACGCAACAACTAAAGAATGAAATATTTTACTAATTCATGTCCTAAATGCACTTAATCTTCCTTTAAAATTTTATTTCATTTTATTTTATTTCATTTCTCCTGCCTATGATGATGTAATTCTAGCTTCTCAATAACGCTACTAATGTAATATTTTCACTTAAGTAAAATAGAATGATGTTCTTCTTTTCATAAAATGCAAAATGAATCTTTCACATAAATCAATTTAATGAAAATTTTCACAATTCCAAACAAAGAAGCATCAATCAAATCCAAAGCATGATAAATGAAGCTAAAAGAAACTTCTTCCCTAAATCAAACAAACCAAACACATAAATGCTTCAATCGACAAACCAAGCAATGTAATCTATGCTCGGAAAGAGAAAAGAGACACTCAAAATAAGAGAAAAAACGAGACTCTTTCACTCACTGAATTGAAAATGAAGCAGGGAAGATGTTGCGAATGAAAGATGGATTAAATGAAGCAGCAAATCAGAAACTTGACACAATGAGTAAACAAACAAATGAACGGTAATTGACCTAGATGCCCTAGGGTCATAGAAACCATCCAAAAAACTGTTGAAATATGGCAGCAAGAATATTCGAATTTAATTTTTCCTTGAATTAAAATCGAATTTAGTCTTAACAACTACTTGGAAATAATTAATTAATTTATTTTAAATTAATTAGTTGGAGAAATTCAAGTTAGAAGTATTTTTGAATTCATGCAAGAGTTATCCCTTAAATTAAGGACATAAGATTGACTTATATTTGAGTTGTAATTAGTTAACTCAGTTTAATGAGTTAAGTCTAGTTAAACTAGTTCCAAATTGTTTGAGGAATTAATAGTGAGTTCACAGTCAGTTGATGCATTAATGCACTCAACTAGTGCTACTCCAGTTAACTGAAGATTCCCTCATTAGAAACTCATGCATGTTTATTTTGAGAAAGTCCCAGTTGAGATAAATGTCAAGGACAGTGTACTGTCAGTTGCATGTGTTTTCTCATGGAGAAAAGTCATGCATGAAGTCAAGGATTTATCCTTGAGGATTGCGTAGTTTTGGAGAAGGTTTTCCACTTGGTTGAAGGTGAATCATCCACAAGGAACAACACAAGGAAATAGGAGCTTGGAGGGCAGAGAAGAAGGCTGGAGAGAAGCCAGGATTTCCTGCGAGCATTTGTGAGGATTGTACTAAGAGCTGGCTAGCTGTGAGAGCTAAGGCTTTGTATAATTCCTATGTATTTCCACCATGTATGATAATACAATAGTGTGGGGTTTTTAGTTGAGGCTTTCCCCCAATTATTTTCATGTGTATTGTTCCATTGATTCTTGTTGTTCTGGTTATATTGTTCAGCTTGATCTTTAAGCTTCTGCAAATTGATAGTATAAGTAGGTTATAGAATTTTGTTTTGATTTATATTTCATTATCGGGTTAACCTACACAAAGATTTTCTACAAAAACTCAAAAAATCAAGCAATGAAACTTCAAGCCAATCAATCAATCAAACTCAGCAAACAAATCATCCTAGTCACTTCTGGGTGGAAGAAGAGAATCTGAGGGTCAAGACACACTTGCACTAGAATGGGATAAACTCTAATTTTTCTTAACTAAAAAACCGACGCGACTTATTGACTAAAACTAGCGCTGAAAAGGGGTCCAACGTGACTGTCAGGCTAACACTGGCACTGGTCAGCACGACTATTTTGCTAAAACTAGTGTTGATCAGGGATCGACGCGATTGTTTGGCTGACATAGCACTGATCGAGGGATTCAAAGAAAAAATAATAAAAAAAAGAACTTCACACAAGGCCAGACTTAACACATTAGAGGGTGGGCTAGTGTTTGTATGCCTTCAAACAGGTCAATACAGATCCATAATACCATAAATAAACAAACTAGGCACACAAGTAGAAAAAACAGAGTGATGAAAAGGATATGTATTTTCCCAACGAAGTCACCAATTTGTGGTGTAGGAGTATCCTCTTTGTAGACAAAGACGATCCCTCCAGACCAAGAGAGTGGGTCTAGCCAGAAACAAGACAATATAATGTAAATTTCCTTAGATTAGAATCGAATAAGAGGGCCTACCTCTTATAATTCTAATTCACTTGATGGTGATCTTGCTTCCTTGCTCCAGCGTCCTTTAGTTCCTTTTGTTCAAGTACCTGAAACAAACATGCAAGAAACAACAAAAAACGTGATAGCATAAAATCGAATCCAATCTACTTGAAAGGTCAAGGAGTTCTAAGATATCAAATGTAATATTACACCCGATAGAGGAGATAAACCATTAGTTGTGTTAAAATAAACTTCAAAGAGATACAACCAAATCCTTGACGATGGAGATCTCCTTTGTAGTATCCAAGTCCCACTACACACCTTTTCAACATTCTTTTCCTCCTCTCGCTTGACATGAAATGTCTTCCAAGCTCTAAATATCTCTCCTCATGCTTTAGCTACCAAATACTAGTCTTTTGTCATCTAAGACTAATATTCTTCTATCAAAAGCTAAGATTTCAGAATTTTGCAGCTGGTTCTATCTCTCCACCACTTTCACTATGTGTTGTATTATAGCCAAAAAGGGTAAGAAGAAGTGGTTTATATAGGGAGAGGAGGATAAGAATGGGATCCACTCAAGGGGGAAGATGGTCTTATCTCCTTGGGAAGATCCACTTTTAGGGGGGGAAAGAACCTTATATGGATTTCTCGACCCTTATCCAACCAACGAACATCCATCACATCGCCACTAGAAGTTTCTAAACATGAAACTCTATTTCCTTTTATAAAAATAGTCTATAAGTAGTCCGGTGCAAGTATTGGGCTAACAGTAGTGTCGATCGACACGGGTCACATTGTAAAACTCTACCATCGGCACGGGTGAGACAATGGGAAAGAGCATTGATCTTAAAAAACTGGGTTTTAAGAAGGATTCTCTGGAAATGTTCTTAAGGGAGTGGGGACTACTTTCTTCAAACTTTAAGAGATGCAAGTGCATAGGTTTCATGGTGAAATTATAACATAGTAGTCACTACTAGGGTTCTCCGGGATCAAGAATGGGGAGTGAAAAGAGAGTGAAAAATTACTGTGTAACACCGATGATTATCGAGTATGGCAAGAGACCATCATATGCGCTCACATGTGATGAGTCAACGAAATCTAGTTTGATGGAATTGAATAGTTTGTCTTTGAAATTTTAAAGTTAAGCTTGAAGTTTGCTATAAATTTTAATGACATGTTAGTGGTTGTAGGCACATGTTAGTTTCTTAGCCGAATGAATCAGACATGGGTGATGAGGTTGTACATATAGATGGAACTTCATGGGAGGGGTGGGACAATGTCCCTGATTTTACTGACTAGCACTTC
>APFE031470790.1:18478-34838 GCA_000404065.3 Pinus taeda | reverse complement strand
CAGCATAGGTAGGGCATGAAGTCTCCCCCGTATATACCTGCTGGGCCTGTCTATTGTTGGGATTCGGGTTCGGTTGAGCAGGCATTTGAGGTTGCCTTGGTGGAGCAGGAGGTAACAGTTGTGGTTGAACAGGAGGTGGAGGCAGAATGGCAGGAGGAGCATTATACTGGGGCCTCCACCCCGACTGAGGTGCACTCCACTGAGGTTGTGACTAGGCATGTGAATGATAAGAGTGAGGAGTGGGCTGAGCAGGATACTGAGGTGGATAAGACCAAGGAGGAGGCATGGACCATGAAGGATGAGCAGGGGGACCCCAGGAAGGCATAGGAATCGACTGGTTGGGGTTGTAATAGGCTTGTGGTGCCCCTTGTATACCTTGCTAATAAGGTCTAGATCCTTGTGGCCTCCTTTGGTTCAGATAGTAGAGAGGCTCAGTGGGGGCTTCTGTCCCTTGGTACATGGCTTTGAACCCAGGTAAGGTGGGACACTGATTGGTAGAATGGTCCTCCTCACAGACAAAACACACTTCGACCGAATGCAGTGGGCATTCGTTCTTAGGATGTCTTCTTGTGCACCTAGGGCAGAAGACAGCCAAGGCTCTCTCAGCTTCTTCTTTCTTCTGCTGAATCCTGAATGTATCCAGTTGCATGGCAATGGTCTGTCTCACCTCGCTCTTAAGATCTTCTAATTGGTGTGCTAACTCATGTTTAGAAAAAGGGATTCCAACTGAGGTGAGGTGTCCCTTACCTCGTTTCCTAGCTGCCCTGGAGTGGTTTCTAAACACAGTTTTGATGTCCTCATAAGGCAGCTGGTAGATATCCCCCCCAGCTAACATGTGAAGGGTGTCTAAGAGATCTTCAGGTACTCCTCGGAGCAGAACCAACTTCAGGGGTTCGGGGTCAAGTGTGCACCTGGCCCTCTTATAACTAAGTTGGAACCTTTCCTCATAGTCCTCTAAAGACTCATCACTCCCCATGGTCATTTGAAAGATCTCCCCTTTTGTTTCTTTGGACCTACAATAATCCCGGTACTTGTCGTTAAAGGCTTGTTGCATCTGAGCCCACGAGGTGATACTATTCCCAGGTCAACCCATGAACCAGCGTAGTGCTGCATCCTTAAGGGTGGAAGGAAAAAGTTTTAGCTTTTGTTCATCCTCAGTATAGTCATAGGTTCTACAGAGGATAGCAGATTCGAATAGAAAGGTATCAGGATCTTCGGAAGTCATCCCATGGAAGTGGGGTAAAGCAGAGGGGCTAATGTTCTTCATTTTCATCTCACCATTGGTCTCTCGGATAGGGAAGGCACCTTCTATCCTCTCGTTTCCTCTTTGATTATCAGCCATAGTTTCAGGTGGAGTGGTCTCTAACTCTTCTTCTTCTATAGGGCTTTGGTATGCCTCGTGGTGTTCACCTATAGTTTCCTCTGAGTCACTGTTGTCACCGAAGAGTGAAGGGTGATTGAGTGAGGTGGTGGGGGTGTTAGGTAGGAATTTTCCTGATCTATCTCTGTTCCTACGAGGCATGAAGCAAAAGGACTTCTTTTTGATTGCTTGTGTGTTTCTTTTCCTGTGCTCCTGCAAAATGAAACAAATTGATTGCAAACTTGAAATTCTAATCCACACTTGCAGAATTGAAAGTTTAATCTATGAAAGCAGGAAATACTAATCTAGGAAAGCAAGAAAGGCTAATATAATTTTGCATAAATGAAATTGCATAATGGAAATGAAATAAACTACTAAGAAGAAAGTGAGAGTAAGAAATTAGAAGAAAAGCAACAATTACTAATACTCTGACGCTTCCCCGGCAACGGCGCCAAAAAGATGGTGAGCTCCAGTATTGTAGCAATAATGCTACAACTCCTGAGGCTTCTTGTCTCTCATTTTATCAACCCGGTTGTTCGTACAAACTTGGAAGCGACGGTGCTATATGCACAAGTACTAGATCTTGTCGCAGCTGTCACTTGGTCAGCTGGCACAAGTCCGCTAGGGCTCAAGCCAACTTCTATAGGCTCACAGAAGAAGCTTTATCAATGATGGACGAAAGCTAGCTCAAAGGAGACTAAGCTAATTGACAAAAAATGAACTAAAAGTAAATCAAAGCATGTAACCCTAGGAAACCCTAATTTGACTAGTCTAATCTCTATAAAGCAACGAGGATGAGTAATACTTCTACCAATGCTGCTACTACATCTAACAAGTGGAAATGCATGGATCTAAACTACTGACATTATGAAAGACATGTTTTTATACTTTTTCATTAAGTAGGTGGAGTGATTATGATTTTTTACTTATTAGGGTTTGGTTGTGCAGATTGGATGGAGAAGGAAGGAAAGCGTGGGACAGGTTGGGGAGGCTAGGTGAGGTCCCTATGGACCCTTGGCATTCATCCACAGAGGTTTTCCATGTTCATAAGCTCAGAAACCGCGTGAATGACCTCCTACAGGATGTCTGCAGGGGATTCTACAGGAAACTCAGGGTTTTCTACAGGATGTCTCTGAACTGCTACAGGATGGTCTATCGTGAAGGATTGAAGTGAGGGAAAGGTGATGGACGGGTAGAAAGGGATGTGTGAGGTAGGGATCAGGCTGGTGGTACTCAGGAGTGGAAGGATGAGATGGGAAATGGGTGTAGGGAGTGTGTTGGAGTGATGTATGTGAAAGGTCAAGGAATGAAGCTACGTGAGGAATAGGAGATGGTTAGGAAAGGACAGAACGAAGTGTAGGTCGAAGAAACGTGGTTGCATGCAGGGTCAAAACGAAAAGGATGGCAATGAAACGAGATGGAGAAGAGTGTAAATGAAACAAATGACCGAAACTATTTATCAAACCGGAAATGCACCAACCTATACTAAGTACACCGTGATTTCACTGAACAGTGATCCAAAACGCAAAGAGAAATACGTATGGGACTGTGATGAAGAGATGTGTGGTTCGTGTAAATGACAAGGAAGCATCTAAATCCAGATCATAACTGTATCAACCAAATTCATGTGTGTTTTTGGTGGTCTACTATGGACTGCACCCCAATCTTCAAACGAGATGGCAGTGAGCCTTAACAACCATTTTTGCTGGAGCTCCAATGGATGTTATGTATCCTTTGATACACTAAGCAAGTGGAAGTAATTGTACCATAAGCAAAATCTATCTAACTCATAAGAAAATCGAATTACCAGACTGCCATTCAAATTGCATGTGCAAATGAAACTTAAAGTGCTGGAAATGAAATAGAAATAATACTACAACAGAGGGGATCTATGGCTCTCAGGTTGGGCCCTAACCTGAGAGCTATAGTCTCCTAATAAAACTCAGGAGTAGCTCACAAACTGTCTTCTTTATTCATAATTCAACGTCATGCCAAACTGGCTTACAGCAACAAAAACAAAACTGGACTGCTTCCAAAATTATATGATGACCCAAGAGATTCAACAACCTATCTAAGGCTAAGGCCTCCAGATTTATACAAAAAATGATGATCCGCCAAGTAGCCTTGATTCTAGGAGCTCGGCTATCCAACTGAAGTTTAACTGCGGATTTGGGAGGCAGTCGGAACTGCTGTTCTGGTAGAACAGTTGATGACTGCTGTTCCTGTAGGACAGCTGGCTACTTCGGAGGCTCGGAGGGGAGATTGATTGGAGCTCGGAGTTCTTGGTGGGAATCACGAGGAATGTCCCAATGCCGTGGACATCTCTCCACAAAATCAGCAGTGCCACCTTATTGTCTCCTTATCCCTTTTGCGTTGTCTCTTGTTCCCCTTTTTTAATGCCAAAACCTGGAATCACAATGCATTAGTCACGTAGATGAAGGGTCTAACCTTCCTCCTACAAACAACATGAATAAACTAAGAAATGCATGCATAAGAAAATAAAGATGAATGGTTTGAGCAAGTAAAGTAGGCCAAAATGAGCCCAAATTGTACCAAAATTTGGGCTCATCACCTACCGACTACACCACAACCGCAACCATACAGTATCAGGTGGCTTCATGAAGGACGAGATCTCAAAGTTCGCCAACAATGCTACCTTCCCTATAGCATCAAGCCCTTCATAGATGAGGTATTGTGTGATGTTACACCTCTGGATGTTTGTGATGTATTATTAGGCCAACCATACTTGTGGAGGAAACATGCTGTGTATGAGTCAAGGCCTTGTGTTGTCATTATTTCTTTAGATAATTCATTATACAAGATACCAGAGGTAGCCCCACCTACTGCCACCTCTTTGATCACTGCCAAGAAAGGAAGCAAGCTCATCTCCCAGACCAAGAAATTCATTTTCTGTTTGGTTCGCTCCCAAAGTAAGGGGAAGATCATTGCTACATCCATGACCCCTGCAAAGGGTTCCTTCACGCAACAGTAGTAGAAAAGGGATATAGTCATGATAGAACATAGGAACAACTTCTCCTCACCCACAGGGGTACCACAGAAATTTCAGGTGGGTGACAAAGTTTGGTTACATCTACAGAGAGAACGCCTTACCAGAACCCATCAGAAACTCAAACCACTCTGACATGGTCCTTACACCAGTACCAAGGCTAAGGGAAACAATGCTTTGAAGCACAAAATTCCTCCATTCCTTCACTTGCACCAAGTTTTCAATGTGGACCATTTACGACCATGCTTCCCACCATTTCTGGACACATCAAAGATTGCAGAATAGCTCACCAAAGACCCAGATTAGCAAAAGCTTCCTCATCTCAGGGAGGAACTCAACGCAATGGGGACCATTGCTTCCTAAGGGGGGAGGAATGATCCAGTGGATGTTGGTGGCCACCCACCTATCCCACTTGGACCCCCACAACTATCTCTTTCAATTTTTTAGTTTCCTAAATTGTAGCACAATTTACTATTTTTAGTAGTTTTTCGGGTCCTGAACTTCTGGAGTCGTTTTGAGGCCATAAACGAAGTTTTTTGGGAAATTTGGAGGCAACATGGGTCCATGGACCGATGTTTCCCTTCCCAAAGTGGTAGTGCTCAGATAGATCTTTCTAATGAGCTATTATACGCATCAAACGGAGATTGTATGCCCAAAGTTATGACCCCGGGAAATTGGTGTACCAATGTACCCAAACGAGGCCCACAATTTGGCGTTTCATCTTCTCGGGTTAGGTTTTTGGATGTTAAGGTTTTTCCATTGTTTCTCAAGAATAATAGGCCTTCGAGCCTCATTGTAGCATAGTTCAGAGGCATGTAACTGCCACATCTCTTCTCAGAGATAAGCTACCATCGCCCTAGCTGGTTTATTTCCATTTCTAGTTGTAATCATATTTCAGTATTTTCCATTAATGAAATGAAGTATTATTTCACTGCATCTTTGTGTATATGGTTATCTCTGTAATTTGTTGCATTCCTGTTTAAATCTAGATCATCTTACTACTTAGTATTGCATTGTTTATAGATTAGATCTACTTTTTATGGCCTTTAAGTAAAAATTTAACGTGAAAAACCAGTTTGCACACCCAGAAAAGATAAGGATTCACATAAACTCATAACATAAGCATACGTGCATAGATCAATTAGTTATATCAACCATAAATTAGCAAGATCCACAATAATTCAGATTTAACACAGAATTTCATAATCAACTTATCTTTATTCACTTCTTTCACCAATACATCCAAATCCACCCTACGCACGTAGCTGTAGGGGTCCGCACACATAGTTGTGGACTCTACTAGGTCTCTGCACACATAGCTGTAGAGCCTCTATCTATCTACCAACACCTTCGACTCAGACTTCCAAATGCTTCAAGACTTCTCGCTTTAACAACCCATTACATTCCAGATCCACAAGTACATAAAAAACCACTTTATACCCATAGATCCTCACTCTACTTATACATTCCCATGGTTCGTGGACCATGGGCAAGCTTACTTACTTCTCATTCTTCTATATTATTTCTTGGGTGGACAACCCTTTGACTAGATCTATTACATTTCGTGCTCCGCATATTTCGAAATTTTTACAATATTTTTATCCAAATTTATAGGCTCTAAGCCCCCAAAACTATTACACGAGACCTCCACTACCCAACAGGCCCCCAACACAATCATCGTGACTCATCCCAAGTCACTCGTCAGTGCAGCGAGACGCGCTGCCTAGGCTCCGCATTTCACCTCCCTGTGAGTAACGTCCTTCATTCTACTACTCCTTCTTCGTCTCCTACAATGCTTCTTCTAGTTCTTGCTTCGTGTTTTCTACCAAGTCTCACAACTGATAATGCTCATTCTACTCTACTTAGTTAACACAGAACACCCCTGCATAGGATTGTAGCTCTAGCTGGGGTGTTGCAGATGGGACCACCCCGTATGAACGCAGCCAATTTCTAAGTTCGTATCTTCTCTTCACACTGTCTGTTGTAGCTTGTGTTTCAATTTGGAAAGACCATTGTTGTTGTCTGTGAGATCCCAATCTTCAAGATACACCAAAGACAACTTGTTAACTACAATTACTCCAATTGTCTCCGTATTCACAGCTTTTCCTTTATCCTTGATAGTTCGCTGACCAGCCCATGGGTAAGGCAACAGCATCCAAACTAGTTCTGCTTCATGTTGATAAACTTTTGGCACATCCCTTCTTAGTGATGCTAGACTCTGCATGGTGCCCACAACTCTCCACATCGTATTCTTCAGAAAATCTGGCATCTTTGGCAATATCACAACATTCGGCCTCACTCCTTGAGCACAGATAATAAAGAGTTCCATAGCGGTGAGAAAGCACAATAGCTTAAGGTTCTCAGAAGCGCAGCTTGTTCAGTGAAGGCCTCCTTGTGATTTATAAGTGTTTTTAAATTCAAATTTGTTGGCTCCCACCTTTTCCAGTGTCCTCATATGGAGCCTACAGCAAATCGTTCCAAATCTGGTTCGTATCTTATCTCTTAATTTCCCGCCACCCACTCCCTTTTGCCATAACTCAGACATCTTGTCATGAATAGTGATAACAACAGTCACCTCCCTACTTGACAACGCAGCAGTGCATCCCTTTCCACGCAACCACGACCCTTGTGACAGACCATATCCACGTGCACCCCAGTGGTCGCGTAGCTTCCCCCCATACTGCTTTATCGTCTCGCGCTCTCTTTCAACTAGCTGGAGTGGTGAGACTATCCTTTGATTGGTTAGTCATGCGATCAACCCACCCATGTAGAGCTTCAAGTGACTGCCATTTACTCTTCTCAGGAAAGGGTCTCCATTGAGCTTAGAAAGTTGGATCGCACCTCAATCTGTAACTGCTTTGAGAACATAGGGACCCAACCAATGCATTCAGAGCTTGCCAGGGAATTTCTCGAACTTGTTGTCATATAGTAATAGTAGATCATTCTCCTTGAAAGTGAGCACCTTGACATGGTGATCATGCCATGCTTTTTCTCTCTGTTTTTGTACTTGTTGATGGAATCCAGCCAAAAAATGTTCCTCCTCAATTTCCTCCAATTGCGCGAGCCATTCCTCCATAGCCCCGTGGTCAGCCATGCCTATCATTGTCGCAATTCACAAACTGGGTAGAATATATTCCATGGGAATAATGGCTTCTTACCATAGACTAACCGAAAAGGTGTCTAGCTCGTCAACTTCTTTCATGTGGTTCGGTAAGCCCATAGCATAGTAGGGATGCATAAGTCCCAATTTTTTTGCTGCGTGTTACAGAACTTAGTCAACGCAGTCTCCAAGATTTTGTTGAATGCTTTGACAGTCCCATTTGCTTGCAGATGGTATGGCGTACTCTGTTGATGATATATCTAGAATTCCTCAGTGAGTGCATTGATCGTTTCATTCAAAAAGTGTGTTCCCCAGTCGCTCATTAGAATTTTGAGACATCCAAACCATGTCAACACATTTTCGAACAAAAATTTCAGTGCTATAGCAGCCTTACAGTCCTTAACTGGCTATGATTCTACCAACCATGTCAAATATTCTGTCACAGTGATGATATAGCATGCACCCATCTTCCCTTGAGGTGAAATACGTCCCACAAAGTTGATTGCCCACTTCTTGAACAGTTGTAGCATCATCTATGGATTGAGTGGCACTTCATCCCTTCGTGATGGTTTCCAAGTCTGTTGACACATGTCGCAAGCCCAACAATATACTTTCGAGTCTTGATGTAGAGTTTCCCACCATAGTCCTACACAAAGAATATTCTATGCTATGGCGTGACCTGCATAATTTCCTCCAGCAACCCCTCCATGTGCTTCAGCTAGGATCTATCCTCGCTTGAATTCAGGTACATATCTACATAATATTTCATCATTGCACATCTTGTAGAGGTGTCCTACAATAACAGTAAAGTTTGTTGCGCGTATCACCAATTCTTTCTTCTGCTGAACAGAATATACTTGTGGCATGGTTCCTATGGTTAAGAAGTGGATTATGTCCTCAAAAGGGCCATTCGCAACATGCACTGCATATAGTTGTGCATCCGGTAGTCCTTCCTCCAAGTTTGTGAGCTCTTCACCATTCTCAATTCGAGATAGGTGGTCTAATACCGTATTCAGTGTCCTAGGTTTACGACGACTTCGAAGTTATATTCTTGAAATAATAATAGCCACTGATAAATGTGTCCCCCCAACACAGGCTTATTCACTAGGTATTTTAGCGCTGAGTGGTCAGTATACATCTTAAAGTGTCCTCCAAGTGGATAGAGGCGGTATTTCTAGAGCATGTATACCATCACCAATCCTTCTTGCTTAGTAGTGGAGTAGTTCTTCTCAGCTTTTGATAGTCATCCACTTGCGAATGCGATCGGATGATCAATTCCCTTTGCTCCTTCTTGAGTGAGTACCGTGCCCAATGTGATACATGATGAGTCAACATGTACATGAAATTTGATGTCCCATTTTGGAAAGACCAATATAGGGGTTGATGCCATATTTTCCAAGTGTTTCCAGGCTTTTGTTGCATTCTTCATTCCAGCAAAAAGTAGCATCCTTCTTCAGCAACTGTTCCATTGGTGCCGTGATCTACGTGTAGATTTTTATGAACTTCCAATAGTAACCAATGTGTCCCAATCTGGCGCACAGTTATTTGATGCTTCACGGTGCTTGCAGATTGAGTATGATAGCGATCTTCGCCAGATCCACCATCAAAACTTGCTTACAAACCACATGGCTGAGCAGGTTCCCAGAGGGGATGAGGAAAGTACACTTCTTCAGATTGAGTGCAATCTAGTGCCATTGGCAAGTATTCATCATTAATCGTAAGCTCGTGGTATGTTTCTTAACTAGCCCAAATACGGTCCAATCATCAAGATATACCTCTAAGAACTTGTGTATAAATTCCTTGAATGCAGCTACCACAATGCGAGAGAATATCATCGGTGCATTCTTTAGTCCAAAGGGCATCACTGTATACTGAAAACATCCCCATTTGGTGGTGAAAGTTGTCTTACTTCTCTCCTCTGGCACGATCTTGATCTAGTGGTAACTTGAGAATCCGTCTTGAAGGAGTAGGCTTTTTTACCTCCCACATTCTCCAGTACCTCATCTGTAAATGGCGTTATAAAGGGATCATTGACACATGCATCATTGAGCTTTCTGAGATCAACACAGATGCGAATTTCACCCTTTTGTTTCTTCTCCTGCACAACCATAAGACTTACCCAGTCGGACTCTTCTACCGGTTCAATTATTCCTACTGCAAGCATCTTATCCAACTCTTCATAGACCTTTACTTTTTATTTTGGATTCAACCAGTATGGTTGCTGCTTAACTGGCTTTGCATCCAGCTTCAGGGTTATCTTCATCATTCCTAGCTGACCAAGGATTCCTTTTAACTCTGTGATTTTGTAGGGAATAAGTCTTTATATTCTCGAAACAACTCGACCACCTTTTCCACTGTGGCATCGTCCCAATAGTCTCCCAGCGTTGCATACTTCAACTCTTCCTCTGTTCCAATGTTTACTTCTTTTGTTTTCAATGGCACAATGATGTCTGGATCCTTCATTGCTGGTCCGTGCACCTTGTGACTCCCCCCTGTTTCTGGAATATTGATGTTTCTAGGCTCGTCCTGATCATATTCTACCAACACATTGTAACATTCTAGGGCCTGGCTCAACTATCATGACCAGTCTCGCTGAACGATTTCTTCTTGTTCCCATGGTATTTTGAAGATAGTGGCCTTTACCACATGTAATGCATCGTCCACAGTATACATACATTGATCCTCAAAGAGTAAAGTTGACAGAAACCCTTCGTGCAAGATATCCCATTCGCTTGTGCCATGTTGGAGCTCTATTTCAGTATACCAATTCCTTGGGATGACGTGCAGGGTGTGATAGAATAATTCTACCCATTCTCATTGAGGCTCTTCTCCATAAGCTTGGACCCATCTAGTCAAGTGTATGCGTGGATCATCATGTCCATTGTATTTCTCCATTATTCGTAGTTTTGGTCTCCCAAATCGTATCTGCATCATGCACCCATAGTCGTGCCAATTTTTGAAGCTTCCTTCATGTGTTCCCCACCAATGCGCAGGTGTTGAGTGCAACGCCCATTTCAACACATCAAACTATTGGTGCTTTTTTATCGTGCTTTCAAATTTGTTCAAGAATTCATCTACTACTATTAGCCCATCATACATTGGTAGTCATGATCCTAAGCTTTAACGCAACACAATGATTTAGTCACCATATTGCAGTTTAGCGTGGTTACCCCATTCAACCGGTTATGCCATCACTCATCTTCTTCATCTGAATCTTCGGTGCAAGAGTCTGCATGCTCCCATGATATTCTTGCTACTGCCATTGGATTGTCCCTCACTAGATGTCGTGCAATAATTTTGTAAATACAATCTAATTCATCATCACTTCCTTCGTCGTGCATGGGTTTAGTGTAACGCAGTCCTTCAGCCAGGTCTAACAGAATGACTATGCAAAGTTACCTCTTCTCAAAGATCATTTTCCACTTCTTTAAATTAATAACTCCATTTATGTCAGTGGCCTAGTTTATTCCTAATAATGCAGGGTAAGGGCTACTTTCATCCACAATTTTGATTACCTTGAAGTTTGTTCTAGTGCTCGCGCCTTCTATATCTACTGTAACCCCTTGTAGTCTTCCCATGGGCAATACCTTCTATTGATTCACCATCCTCAATTGAATAGGAGACCATTGTAGTGTGGGCTTGCCCATGCGCTCCCACGTCTGTCTAGGTAGTACATTTGCAATCTGAGCCCAGGTCCAGAATGATTTGATCCATCTCATAGTCACCAATTTGTGTTGTTAACCACATTTCCCACCCAAGCCGCCACATGTTTTCCCAATTTTCAGATCACACGAGGTTCGCTTGACCCTGAGCACCTATTTATCAATTCTTGTAAGCCCTTAACCGCTCTATTATCATGAAGTAATTTCATGCATGTCCCTAAAGAGGTAGTCAGCATTGAGGGATCCCTTAGCTCGGATTGATCCCTACTACCTAAGGTAGAGACCACTACGAAGCTCTCCCTAGCTTCTAGACCTGTCTCCTTGCGAATTCTTGCATCCTCCTTGGTTGGTACCTCCTTATCCTCTCCTATGACCGTGCAACTTCTAAGTACCATATTTAGGTTGGGATCTTCTTTGCGTGGTTTGGACCTCATCATCTGGATGTTTTGTGTCATTGTAGGTTGTGCTGCCTTTTTCTCATGAATCTACGCTATCTGTGTGGGGAAATCTATCAGTTCATGATCGAATTGTTTGCAGTAAGGGCCAATATTCTAGTTAGATTAGTACAATTCCACGCGTAGTGACCTAGTCCTCCACAGTTGTAACAGATGAGCTGGTTACTACTCCTTCCTGGCCCCATTCCTCCCCGTCCTCATCCACGTCCCTGGAACCCACCATGCATTATCACCACGGCTGGATCCTGACCTTGCACTTTAGTCTGCATTCTATAAGCAGGTGACTGGTCCATCAATAGTTGATAACTACGGTAGTCTCATTCCTCATGGCCCACTGATCTGCAAAAGTTGCAAAATAGTTGCTGGGGGGGGTTGTCTCATGTTCTATAATAGATGATAGTTGTTCATGGCATGCTTTCCTCCCTCCTAAAATATCACACACCAGAGTGTGGGCACCGCGCTTGGCCCTACCTGTACCTCTCGTCACAATGGGGGTGGTCCCCCCGCTTCCACATAGCTTGTGAAAACTAGATAGTGATCTTTATCATGACCCTGGCTCCGACACTTTATAACCATACTTCCTCCCGGGATCCTCGATGAGGTGCCTATTCTTGTTTTAACTTCTACATTTCTAAACACAGGTTTTGTATCTGTGCATGGATTTGCTGAACTCCCAACCCCGGATCCTATATCAAATTTTTGTGCAACCTCATCGCTGTCTCCAATGCCTCAGTCTAGTTGAGATATTTTGTTGTGACAGTGCCATCCTCAGATGTGGCATTAGTGACACCACAAACCATGTGCAGTGCTATGCATCTGAGAGCGTCATGTTCGCCTCACAGATTGTACTTTTCAATCTCTGATCTAGATCCCATGGAGTTTCCCCAGGCATCATCACGATTTCCCCAAGCCGGCTAAAATCTTTTTTTAATTTGGTTCGGATCTCTGTTGTTCCCACATTTAGGTTATCACTTGAGTACTTTATATACCATGTCAACGCTCGGTCCTCCAACGTGCTAACTAAGGTATCTTTCTTGATGTTATCATCTGTAACTCCATGAGCTTCCCATACCGCTGCTACCACGAACCAAAATTGTTCTGGATCTTCGCTTCCTGCCCCTTTGAATACCGATAGCTGGATCGCGCTTGTCATTCTTAACCTTTGGCTTGCGCATCGATGTTCTATAAACTCGAACTACTCCTAATCCAATCAATCTTCAAGCTCCTTCCTTATAGGATTCTAGTGTTGCGATATTCGACACTCCTTAGGTAGATCCCGGTCCCAGCAGCAGAACCATTTGTTGGCTTATATGGGCCTGACCCAAGTTTCGAAGAGTTATTTAGCCAAACAAATCCCGCAACTATTGGTCCTTTCAGCAATAGCCTACGGAGCATGGACTGAGGTCTCACCCAAGGTAGCAAGGGAGGGTGCTGGAACCAGGTTTCCGCACCCTTGGGATGACTTGATGTGCTGTGGAAGGCTCACACTTCGTTCTATGGCTTTGCGCCACTCAACCTCGCGTAGATCCGAATCCAGGAAAAATCCTTACTAATTATTGCGCTATTTATAAATTAGATCTACTTTTTATGGTCTTTAAGCAAACATTTAACAGGAATAACCAGTTCGCGCACCTAGAAAAGATACAGATTCACATAAACTCATAACATAAGCATACGCACATAGATCAATCAGTTATATCAACCATAAATTAGCAAGATCCACAATAATTTATATTTAACACAGAATTTCATAGTAAACTTATCTTTATTCACTTCTTTCACCAATACATCCAGATCCACCCTGCGCACTCAACTGCAGGGGTCTATGCACACAGCTGCAGACTCTACTAGGCCTCTACACACACAGCTGCAGAACCTCTATCTATCTACCAACACCTTCGACTCGGACTTCCAAATGCTTCAAGACTTTGCTCTTTAACAACCCATTACATTCCAGATCCACAAGTACATAAAAAACTACTTTCTACCCATAGAGCCTCGCTCTATTTATACATTTCCATGGTCCATAGACCATAGGAAAGCTGACTTATTTCCTATTCTTCTATATTATTTCTTGGGTGGACAACCCTTTGACTCAATCTATTACATTTCGCGCTCCACATATTTAAGAATTCTTACAATATTTTTATCCTAATTTATAGGCTCTAATCCCCCAAAACTGTTACGCGGGACCTCCACTACCCGACAGTTTAGTATAATTAGGGATGGTCAAGGTGGGAGCTTCGAAAATAGCTTTCTTGATCTGATCAAATGCATTCCTGGAAGAGAGTCTACATTTAACTTCATAATCCTTTCAGAGCATGTCAGTTAAATATTTTACAATCTCTGCATAATTCGGGACTAATCTCCTTAAAAAATTAATCTTACCCAGAAAAGATTGAATTTCTTTCTTGTTTCTAGGTAAGGTCAATGTTTCAATGGCAAACACACACTTGGGATCAATTACCACTCCTTCCTTTGAAATTATATGGCCCAATAGTTTTCCTTCTTTGATATCAAACAAAGACTTTTTATGGTCCAATGAAATCCCAAATTTCCTACACCTATCAAAAACCTTAATCAAGTGCTTTAGATGTTTCTGGTCAGATTTAGAAAAAATAGTAATGTCATCAAGATAAATAACCACAAATTTGTTTGCTTGACCCATGAAAGCTACATCCATAGCTCTCTAAAATGTTTCTCCAGCACTTGGTAAGCCAAATGGCATTATAGCATACATAAATGTACCCCAGGGTGTAGTGAAGGTTGTCTTTTCCCTGTCTACTGGATCAGCATTCATCTGATTATAACCTAAAAAACCATCAAGCATAGAAAGTCTTTATGCTCCTGAAACCATTTGAAGTAATTGATCCATTTTGGGCAAAGGGTAATTATCCTTTAATGATGCTTTGTTCAAATTTCTAAAGTCCACACAAAGTTTGATTTCTCCATTCTTTTTCCTAACAAGAACTAAATTTGCAACCCAAATAGAAAATCTAAGAGGGAGAATGATCTGGGAATCTAACATTTTCTTAATTTTCTTTTCTACAGTAGATAGAAGGGATGAGTTAATCTGCCTAAGTTTTTGTTGATAAGGTACTGCTTCTGGCTTCAAAGGGATCTTATGTTGTATTAATGAAGTATCATAAGTTTTTTTATTAGCATAGGTTCAAGCAAAAACATCCTTATAATTTTGAAGTAACTTAACATTTTGAGTTTTAATCTCAGGATCTAGAGATGCAAACATTTTGATGCTTTTGACTTCATCATTTGTTCCAATGTTAATTTCTTCTATGTCCTCTTCTAAAGAAATGGATTGAGGATTTCAGAGGACATCATTTTGATAAAAAAAAAATTCTAAAGGTACCAAGCCTTTGGGAATAAAATTGTTAGACAATTGAATATGTTGAAAATGCAACAATATGATGGAGCTTAGTGAAAAGAAGTTGCCTTCACTAAGTGGTCCCGCAGGCTATTTTTGGCACAAGTCTATTTTTAGACTATGTCTATTTTTAGACATATGGATTATGGTCTATGAGTTACAGGATGCTATTTGTGGATGATTGGTCATGTTGGTAAAAATAGATGGACCTCTATTTTCAGACATATGGGCAGAGTCTATTTTTAGACTGCCAGGCTAAAATTAGAACAGTCGAATATTATTAGCTCTTAATAATATTTGGACTATAAACATTATCTTATCCTCTTGCAGCACTTCAATTCGAGCTACAGATGTGGCACATGCAGCTGCCAGAAGGAAATTCGTGTTTCTTATGGGTTACTTGAGCTATTGCATGGAAGACTTCAGTTAGAACTTCAGTGATTGAGTTCTGTGGAGTTGAATGAGGAGTTGATGGAGTTGTGTTCAGTTTGACTTAGTTGACCTAGTTGTATTTAGTCTAAATAATTAATAGACTAAGTGATGAGTGGTGTGAATTAGTTATTAATTAATTCACTAATTATTAACTCATAAAGCAACTAAAGAATACATTAGTTAACTTAGTGCATGGATAGTTCAGTGGAGACAAGCGTTAGAGGTGAGTGAAAGGGCAAGACAACTGTCAGTTGTGACTATAGTTGTGCATGTGATTTGTACAATCAGTGGGATTGCGTTGCCAATGAGGATTGCATAGTGTCACACAAGGGAAATACGAGTTTGGAGATTCATTCTCGTTGTATTCTCTATGCAAGATTGCGCAGTGGAGGCAGGCAAGCAACAAAGGTGATTTGAGCCAGTGACTGATTCAGATCTGTGCTGTATTGTGTGTAACAGGTGGAGCTAGTATTTTACTGTGTACTGTTACATGATCTCAATCAATATAATATACATATAGTTGTGGGGTTTTCAGCTTTATGCTTTCCCCGGGTACATACTGTGTTGATATGTGTGATTGATGCTTCAATGTGCGCATGTGTATGTTTCTGAATACTGCTAAATTGATGATCAATGTAGAGGAGGTTATGTATTATGCATGATTCTGCAAATAGTGTATAATCATGATAATCTCTGTGAACAAGTGTCATATTATTCATGAAAATTCTACATGGTATCAGAGCTGGTTGATTTGTAGAAGAGGTTTCTATAGGATATCAAAGCGAGGATTGATCATTGGATCTATTATTCAGAAAGTGTTTACATTTTATTTCTTTAGGCAGAGTCTGTAATCGGGCCAGGTAGACTCTGGATTCATCCTTCTATTGGAAGGTGAGATATCCGGTGAATGCCCATACAGTCGATCTCTGTACAAGAAATACTTTGTTCTCACGAATTTTAGA
>APFE031470783.1:35289-59285 GCA_000404065.3 Pinus taeda | reverse complement strand
TCATGATCCATTTTTACCTTGAAGTGTCTTCCCATTAGGTAGGGTCGACATTTCTTAAGTGCATGTAGTATTGCCAACTTTTCCTTCTCATAAATAGCTTTGTGTAAATACTTTCCTTTGATTGGATAACTTTCGAAAGCAATGGGTCTTTCTTCTTGCATTAAAACAATACCAATTCCATTTCCTGAGGCATCACATTCCATAATAAATATTTTTGTGAAGTCCAGCGTAGCTAAGACCTTGGCACATTGCATTTTTAAGATGTTCAAAGGCCTTCATTGCTTTTGGAGTCCATGAAAATGAATCTTTCTTCAATAATGTTGTTAGAGGTGCTGCTATTCTCCCTTAATTCTTAGAAAACTTGGGATAATACCCTATCAACCCGAGAAATCCTCACAAATGCTTTATGGATGTGGGGATTTTCCATTCCTTAATGGTTTTAATTTTGCTAGAGTCTACCTTAACACCTTCATGAGATACAATATGACCCACATATACCACCTCTTGTACTTCAAAAAAACATTTGGAGATTTTTTGCATATAATTATTTCTCCTCCAATAGTTTGAGCACACTGTCAACATGTTGAACATGATGCTTCCAAGACTTGTTATAGATTAGTATATCATCAAAAAATAGTAACACAAATTTTCTAAGGGTGGGTTTGAAAATGAAATTCATCAAACCTTGAAATGTAGAAGGTGCATTGGTAAGGCTAAAAGGCATGACCAAAAGTTCATAATGACCCTCATGAGTTCTAAATGTTGTTTTCAGAATGTCTTCAGTCTTCATTTTGATTTGATGATATCCTGAACGAAGATCCAACTTGGTGAAGTAAATTGATCCTTGCAGTTCATCCAATAATTCACCAATGACAAGAATGAGAAATTTATCTTTAATAGTGAGCTTGTTGAGCTCCCTATAATCCGGACACATGCGCCATGATCCATCCTTCTTGTGAACCAATACTACTGGGGCAGGAAAGAACTTTGACTAGGTTGAATTATACCAACCTTTAGCATTTCTGCAACCATATATTCAATTTCACGTTTTTGGGCATAGGGATATCTGTAAGGTATGATGTTTGGAGGAACACTTCTTGGAATCAAATGAATAGCATGATCATGATCACAAATAGGTGGGAGACATTTGGGAGTATCAAATACCTTAGAATGATTGTCCAAGACGTTTTGGAGATCTGGAGAAATAGATGATTTCGACGTGGGAACCTCTAGCGAACATAATTGTGCAATTAAGCCTCGTTGTTATTTCTTTAGAAGTTTTGTCATTCTGTTAGAGCTGATTATCTTTCCCAATTTCCCCAAGATACCCCTTAATTCATATTTCATTTCCTTCTGAAGAAAATTTCATGAAAAGTTCTTGAAAATTAAAAGTTATTGTGCCCAAGGATTGTAGCCATTGGACTCCTAGTACAACATCAACACCACCCATTGGAATGGAAAGCATTGGGCTATTCAATACATATTCTCTCATGGATAGCTTGATATTATGGCACTTTCCAGAGCAATTTATGGTTCTGTTGGAGTCTCGAAAATCGTTGCTTACAACATGGGGGAAAACCACTAGGTCCAGACCTTGGTTGGCAACGTCTTTTCCATTTGGTGTAGTGGCTGCAACTGGGGATAATGGGACCAATTTCCCAATATAATTAATGATAGCGCTGATGGGGTGATATATAATAGTTCGGAGGAATGTTTAAGCTAAAAATAATCTAATATAAACTAACAATCACATGCATATATATTAATTGAAATGCTATCTAGCTATGACTATACCCGAGAATAAAATTGAAACATGCGATCTACAATAATGTCCTAAAGCAATTGGTAATAAGGATCATTCAACTGCAATAAGAAGTGAAATCGTTTTAACAATAATCATTTCGGATAAATAGTTAGCCGAAACGATTGTGCAAGATATATCGCATAAGGAATTATTCATATATTCAGCATAAAATTTAGGCCATCACCATACAAAAATGAAATAATGCTAACCAAGCTTTAAAATTCCATACACAAACAATTTGAAGAAAATTATTGCTTAATACATAAATAAAACAAAATCACAAGATAAAAGTACCATTTGTAATAAGTGCTGCTCATGTGTTTCAACGATATCGACCTACTTCCAATCAATCCCACACCATCTAAGAGTACAAAAGTGAAAATTCAGTAGAATATGCCAGATAAGATGAAAATAAATCCCGTTCCATTCATTTCACCAGAACTTCCTCAAAGGGACAGAAGTTCATGTTTTGAATATTGTTTCTGATAAACTTTCTGGACCTCTCTCTAAATGCATGAGAGGGGTTTAAATACTAAATTATAAATCCTAAGAATAGATTATTACAAAAATAGTTGAGATGTTTAAACGACCTTCCTCAAATTGTGCAAAACAAAACAAAAATAGAAATAAAACATGGTGACTAACTCCTTTGCATTTGGTCTTTGATATCGCAGATGTCCATCATTAGTTTGAGCTGTGTTAGTTGGCCGATTGCAGATTCAACTGCCGAGTGAACACGACATCGGTCAACACTGACACTATTTTCTGCGTGGAAGAGGTTAGGCATCATAGGGTCATCCACTGGCTATAAGGTTTAACTAAATATTGCTAGTATGCTTCCCAGTTTAACCTGGTCATTTGCCTAATTGCTTCATCTTTTTCCCTTGTTGCCTACCTTCATTGTTGTTCGAGCTGTGTGAAATTCAAAAGAAAACCTGGTACAAACTCTGCCACCAGGTTTACGATGTGTAAATTTTCATTGATGTTTTCAATAACACTGTTTGCTACTGCTACTGTGATTGCTGTTGCCTTTTATGCTTGTCTAAGCCGAGAATACCAGTCTGCAAATAGAATTTCTTTATGTGACTCCTCCAGTATAGGAAAATCGGTCTTCCTCCCATCTTCTGAATTCTGCCAGGTGATGAAGTCAAAAAATCTTTTCAAGACTTCATCATATTCGAGGTTCATGTCAACGACTTGAGTCATTAACTTGTCACTAGTTTCGCAATAAGAACACAACTGCGAGACCTTTTGGCATATAATTTCTTTTTGGTGCATTAGCTGGGAGTTGAGGCTAAGCGCTTCAATTATAAACTGATCAATATTTGGACTATCCTTATACTTATATGTTATTTCTTGTATCTGCGCTTCCTTTTCTGCTAAGTTTTCTTGATGTTTTATTTGCATCTACTCAGATTCTTGCTCGAACTTGGCTATTTGCAATTCTGCTTGTTGGTTATATTTTTCTTGCTCTAACTATTGTTCCAACAACAAAATTTTATTTTCCTTTTCTCTGAGCAAAATTCGTACCTCTGTTGCTTTATCAATAGTCTTTGTAGCATAGGCTCCTGCAAACTGAGACAGTCTAGTAAGGTTGTTAGATGGGTCGATGGGTGAGTCTTTGCAGACAATATCCATCGGTTCATTATCGGGGGTAGTAGCAACTGTAGCATCCAACTTCCTCTTCTTTCTCTGCGTTTTGACGATAGCTTTGTGGGTTGGGCTATAGAACACATCTAAAGGAGGAATCTCGTCAATTTTCAAAACAATTTCAGATGTAGGAGTGGCAGGAATGTGTTCTACCTCTTGAGCACTTACAATTTTCTATACTATAATTTCCTGAGTTGCTTTGTGTTGTGGAGTCTGTGGCTTAGGTGCTTGTCACTCCGTATGGATATTTTTATTAAAATGCTCCCATTCTTTCTCTAAATCAATCACCGGGGGTTTTGTTGACTTGGTGGAGGTGGAAAAAATGGGGTTTGCTCAGTTGTCTTTTCTGTAGGTTCGGCTATATCCTTTTCTGACTCCTTACTTTTGCTTCCCCCATTCTATGACTATTGCTCTGGTTTTTCTGACTCCTTGGTAGACTTCTCTTGGGACTCTGCTTCGAAATCATCTTTAGAATTTTCTCTGGAGCTCTCTTGTAAGCTTATGCTGGGAGTTGGCTCCCTTATTAGCTTAATCAGTAATTGGTCCAATGGGACTTTTAACAATCTCCTTTCTCTGTATTCATGAAAGGTTTCAAGGTTTTCTGGGTCAAAAAGTAGTGATGCCATGTGCTTCACCTCTGTGAATGTCTCTTTCTGTAGGAAGACGTCATCAAATGCGTCTTCCTCGTGACTGAGTACCTTCACTTTCACCATGGTAGTGAAGTCTTTGGCAGTTCCATTTGGGTCATACTGCCTTCCTGGGAATTTAGGTAATTTTAGAGATTGCATGATCTCTGCTTCTTTGAATGCATGCCCTAGATCGTGTAGTGAAAATGCTCCACACCACATCAGAAATGTAGGCCAAATGGCCTTTTTTGCTTCCTTTAATCCTTTTCTCAGCCCACCCTCACTCGTTGTTTGATAGGTTATCTCTCTAGCTATCAATTTGTCTGGAACATAGTATGGGAGGACATGCGCTGAGGCAATGCTCCCAAATACTCTGATATATGTGAATGTTTCCTCCCCAAACCATCTGGCCACTGGGAGGATATCTACCTCAAATTCCTTAGAAAACCTACGAGCATTTCGGTTTTAAACCTGTTTATGGATAGGCAGCATGAGTCCATGACAACTTTTGTAAAAATGTGGGTGAAACTGAGACTCCCACATGTCCTTATAATATATATGAATGGGAAGTGGATCTTTCACTATCCACTTCCATCCCATGACAGGAAATTTTGAACCAAAACAAATTGCATCCATCACATAGGCACTCATAAAAAATGGAGGGTAAACCCTCGAAGAGATACTCCTTTTCCTCCTATAATTGATTATCACCTTTGCTAAATTATCAGACAAAATTTGGGCCCAATTCATTATGGTTTCGTTTATGACTGCTTCTATTAATCGCAGCCATACTGGGGAAAATTTAGTGCTATCGGGCTTGCCAAACATCTTACATAGCATGGATGCTGCAAAACTATTGGGAGGAGAAATAGATGCATTAGAGTACATATCCGCTTTTTCCTTTTTGATCTTGCCTTCATTATTCGACCAGGTCCAGGTGACATCTGCTGGGTCCTCGTTTTCTTTGGCAAACTTCTCAAGGAACTGTTTGTTGTAGATTATTTGTGGCTCTGGTAGGTTGTACATAAGCAATACGTTATCTTGCGAAAAAGATCCCATAACCTCTTGGCTTCTATTCTTAAATTTCCTATCTGAGATGTGAGCCTGATCAATAATCCACTTGATCATATCTATATAAGGGATTATATTTGGGTGCATGGCTATGCGATGCAAAAATGAGCATGCCGTCTAAAAAACGGAGGCATCTCAGGAAACATGACCGTCAGTTGTGACCTTTGTTTCCAAAGGTCTTAGTTCCTCTTCTTCTAATAAATCATACATGGTTTCCCACGTAGCGGTCCCTCCTTCTCTGCTTCATGTAATATCTGTAAATAAAGGAGTAATTTCTGATTTCTCAGATGCAACTACCTTGCCTTCTTTGCCATTGCTCCCAAAGACTCCTTCTGTGGATTTTTCCTGAAAATGGAAAAAAAACAACAACTCTCGGATATATAGAGATAAGAATGAATTTAAGATGGAATAATACAAATAACTTAAAAAGGTGATAAGAAAGGAGTTTTATTTGAATGCAAGTGAGAAGATATCGTATCATGTTGAATGGTTTTTTCACACATAAATGTCATTAACCTTTACTAGATGCCCACTGATGGTTCGTTCTCTCTTAGCTTTATTGCTCATTAATGTCTGCATTGTAATTCGAGAAGAAAGCTTCTAGGATGGCGAGCCTTTAAATTTCAAAAATGCCGATTTTTCGATTTGCGAAGCAATATCGCAGATCAAATTATCACATTATGTTTGTATGCTTTCCTTATCGTTTCTGCGAGATGCGAGATGCAAACTGCTTACTATTGTTTCCAAAACATAGTTGATTTGTCAGGTTTTCTTGTGTAAAGCCCCTTTTATTAAGCAACGAACTTAAATACTTGTTTGTGACATGTCTCGGGAGTGGGTCTGGGTCTCAATCACATTTCGCAATCTCGACGGATGGTAAGTTTGCGGTGTTCTTTTAAATGTACGAAATGTGATGCGATAAGAGAAACACTATCATCGCAATTTCACATCTCGCACATTTTAAGGTAACTCATTAAGGCACAATTTCTAAAAATAACAATATGTGATGTGAGCCTTATTTTTAATAAGAAATGCCTTAGGACTTAGTTTATATAAGAAATGTACTAGTTTCGAAGTGTTATAGCGCAAAATCCTCTTTTGATCACTTTTCACTAGATTCGGTGGATTAGCAAGGCTTTCAAACACGCTTGATCGTGCGATATGTGAGAAATATGGACATTTACTAGTTTTTGAAAGGGTGTTTGATTGATTCTTGTTTTATTTCGAAATTTAATAAGGAAAATGCCTAAATGTTAAACTTATTTTTGGAAGGATTTTTTAAAGGGTCCCCATTTATTAATGTAATATTGACTACTACTATTAACAAATGGGGGTTTGTTGAATAACCCAACAATTGACGATTCTAGTATACAAGTTATTGGCTTATGGTGCTGTGTTTGATCTGAACCAAGGATGAACCTTAGTGGTTGATGAAGGATAATATCTAACGATGGTTCGAGATCTTAAGGCTTGAAATGATTTATCATTATGTGGTTTGATCATGTATAGTCTAGATCTGAATACTGACGCATGTGTTATTCTGTAAATATTATGATCTGGGCATAACTGAAGTCTGTAATAGCTGCAGAATTATGAATTAATATTTGCAGATGTATACGCTGGTTGGATTTGAGAAAAGCACATATACACGTAGGTTTGACACATGGAAGTAGTGTATACCTTATAAAGTATGTTTCAGTTGTTTCTGTTTGTTGTTGCAGATTTCTGGGTTCTGGTTACTGTGTTCTGGTGACAGTGTTCTGAATAATCAGATTCAGGTTCAGTGATTGGTTGATGTAGATGTACTTGATGATTGTATGGCAATTATGATGTTTTTGATGGGTCCAATATGAAAATTGAATGAAACGTGGTTTTTCAGATTGTGGTGTTGTGTTCTAGGAGTATCCAGTGTGAAAATTCATGAAACGTGGTCCCTGGTAGAAGAGTTGAGTTTTCTGTAGATTGGCACCTACGTACTACTAAACATATTGTCGAGTACAAGAGCTAGGGGGTTGTAGCTCCTTTCTAGTAGAAGCTGGAGAATGAGAGAAGGTAGCAACCTTCTGCAGGTAGAAGCCTGCGTAATGGTATGAGTCTGCACCAGTACAATAGCAGGTGGTTTTCACCCACATTGGGTTTCCACCTTATATCTTGGTGTTCATGTGTGACGCTTTATTCTGCTTTTACTACACTGTCTAATAAATCTCTGATATATTGGTTAAAGTTCAATGCATGATAAATTGGGTAAATCAAAAGTTCTCTACATATACGCTGGCTGCTTTAAGTACAGTCGCGTGTACATGCTAGTTCACTTAGCTGAAGTAGCGTATACAAATCTGTTTGGGGAATAAATTTATTAATCTGATAATATTGATTCAGCCCCCCTCTCAGTATTATTTCCAACACCAACCTCTTCAGTATGCAGGCACCAACCTACTCTTGCCTTTTCTTTACTATTTCATACAATTTTCAAATTGAAAATAGAGGCATACAATCATACAATTAAAATACCAATAAATGGATGTTTGTAGATTCACCTTCTACACTCTGCCTTATGTGCTCACTTGCAGTAGATCTCCTCTTGCTTCTCACAAAAAAACTTCCTTTGTGCTCTGCCTTCACTGACTTCTCTTCAACAATACCCTTGCAATTATTCATATGGCCCTCTCTTTGCTCTTGCTGCTCTATTAGACAGAGTCCTCTCAGGTGCTTGAACCTCTCTTTCACGACACACTTTACTCACAACACAACACACTAACATATTTTCTCCACTCCCCCCTCTTCTCTATTGCCGATGATGGTTTTTGTTCCACTGAGGCACTCTACGTAAGTTAATATTTCCTGTCCGTCCTTTAGCTACCCAACTGTACTTATGAATGTCTGCCCTTGCCTCTCTTGACTGTGTAGAGATCCCATGCTGAGAAATTAATTCTCATGTGACCTACACACTTCTTTGAGAGTCCCAATCTCATTTATCTCTACACATATATTTGATATATCATAGAGGTGAACGCTTTGTTCTTATTTAATACATCCATTCGTGCACATGAAGCAATCGATCACTTCTTTCATTCTCTCTAATTTATCTCTACTACAAATGTTGTCCTGTATTTCTTGTTACAAAATCTTCTGCAGGTTCAACCCCTTTCAAACTACTAACTCCTTTGTTCCTGCATTCAATCTCGCAGCTCTCGACCCATACGCCTTTAACTCTTTGTACTATCTTATCAGAGAAATTTCACATCGTTGCAATGCTCTGATGCTCCTTAGTTTCGATATCTTTAGCTCCTCTGTCACTGATCTCCTTAATCATTTCTCTTCCATGGAACCGAGCGTTGTGACTTGCCACTTAGCATTAAGGAACTAAGCCTTCAGACATTGTTAGGGGCCATTCTTTCTTTGTTAACTATTCCTCGTGACCATGTGCCAATCTCAATATTGGAAGCCCCCTTTATCAAAACTTTTCCAAACTACAATTGTTCTAGAGTTCCGATGTCTTCATCCTTCGACATGCCGACCTCCGATATGATGTCATCACTCCATGTGGCGAATCGTTAGTGGTGACACGTCTCATCCAGTTCTGGCCCATTAGACTATCCAATAAGGTTGAATATGATTGCCACGTGTCCTGTCGTACTACCACATCATGTTAACGTCAGATGCCACTGTAGCTTATCAGAGCCAATCATATGCTGCCATGTATCTTACTAAAGGAGAGAGAAGAGGGCTCGTCAACCTTTGGTTTTGCAACCAAATCCTTCATTAATTTTTATTGACATTCCTCAACATTTTTTTAATTCTATTGACACTTTATCAATATCGCTACTTTTAAAGGTTCCTCACTTTAAGAAGTTCCAATACTCCAATACCTGATATGTCAATGTTTCGATGTGCTGATCTCTGGGGTTCCGATATCCTCCAACCTTTGATACAACTTGCTCCGATGTACCGATCCTCCGATATTTCGATATCATAAAGTGCCAATACACTGACCTCTGATATTCTGTGATATGTTAGACCTCCGACATTCTGATCTCTATTATGCCAATATTCCTTCCTACCTAAGGTTTCAAATCCATGAACTTCAACAGACCTTATATTTTGATCCTTGAGTCCATGTTTGGAATTCCACATATCGTTGGAAAGCTTGTTCATAACAATTTCCAATTGAGTGTGTCCGATGTAGGCTTTGAGTCGTTCTATTGCTTGGAAGATGATTGCAAACTTCTCTGCTCATTAACTCTTTGGACTACTGAACTCACAACCGCCATGATGATCATTTTATGGCTTCTTTAGTAAGCTTGCTACTGTGATGATTTTCTAAAAGAAGCTTGCAGCTACCATGGGATTCCTCTCAAACACCCAAACATCATGCTGACCCTTGTTTGACATCAATGCCAACTCTATCATAGCCACCCATACACCATCAAATGTCCAACACAAATATCTCAAACCATGATATTTGTACAAACACTGAAAGAGGTTTTTGTTAATTGTTCTATTCCATCCATAGACCTCTTTTTATTTTCAAAAATTCATCTCCAATTTTTCTGACATTTCTTTTTAAAACAGTGGCTAAAACAAGAAAAGACCGAGTTGCAAAATTTGAAAAATAGACTGAAAATATTCCTTTGTGTCTCCCAAAAAATAATAGTTGTGTAAACACTGAAAAAGGTTTTTTTTAATGGATCTATTTCTGACAAAAATGTCTTTCTGTTTTGAAAAATTCATTTCCATCGAAACCGCACCCAAAATTATTGTCTTTTATAGGATAAAACTTAGTTTTATTAATTTGGGAAGATTGTAAATTAAAATATATTACTAAAATTTCTCCTATGTGATTTTCACTTTGTAAAAACCGTATTCTCCCCATCACCATTCCTTTCCTATGCAACCAATTTTTTCTTCTTCCTTTCAAGGTACTTGGTCAATCACATAAATAATTGCATTGAGTCTTTTTTTTTTGTAAGCTTGGCAAGACATTTTCATTCATATTCTTCAAAAGTAGGTTAAAACCATAATTCAAATAGTTCATTGGCCTCAATGTGCCCAGAGGGAAACCAGGTATGTTGGCCACCAAACAACATTATAAGCCATCCAAAAACATAAAAGCTTAAGTTTGTCTAACATTGCCTTATATGACTGAATGTCTTGAATCCTTCTAATATCTAAGTAACCGAAACATAATATCCTAGAAAGCAAATTTACCATCTAGTATTAATCAAAATTTGAAACAGTAACAAAGCCAAGCATACTGCTATTCATCATAGGAATCCAAAGGAGTTGGATCTTTCACATTTGAATCTGGTAATTTAAACTGGGGAAGACATGGAATGTGTTTCTCAATGCAGCTGAGGCGTGAATTTTGCTTTTGGATTTGGAATTGAATAACTTGAAATTCCTTTTGAATTTCCTGAGACCCGAATTATACTTGAAGGATCCATGTGGAGGGTTCATAATGGCTTTGGCTACATTTTTCTTTATTAACTAGTAGAGATGAAAAAAATGTTTTTATTGATAAGTACGACCTATTGAGTGGCCAGGGCCAAGAACACGATCTCTCTAATCTTCCATTGAATCTCAGCTTCCGCCTGATGGTTAATTTATATCTCCCAGTGTAATATAAGATGGAGTACTTGTGATGGGGTGCCTGTCTGATAGGCCTAGGCAGCGTTGTTGATTTTCCTTGAGGTAGGTTTGTGGGCCCTACTCTGCAACTGGCGGGGCTGAGCTTGAATATTTTGAACATGCCTCCCCGCATGCCTTTTGCGACCCTGACCATCTCTCACTGAGGAGCCATAACCAGAGGACGGATGAACCATTTTTCCCTTAGAAAGAATAGTGATGAGATAGAAAACCTTGTAATAGACAACCCAGACCTCAAGTTTGAAGCAACCAGATAGATTGAGGTCCCGACAATTACATTATGAGTGGATACTTGGAAAGTTATCACAACATAAAGGCATAAAACATAGAGCATTAGGTCTAAACCTAGAAATTGACCTGAGAGTGAGATGGGTATGCTTCCAAAGGTGAGAAAAAACATACCCTTCTCCCCGAGCCCTCTTAAGACTAGAAACCAAAGTATAACTAGAGGAACCATACGCATGAAATCTTGAATCCTACAAACTTTCAAAGACAACAGTTGGACTAAACAACAATCACATACATCCATACATGTGACATGTAAAAAGCCCCATGCCAGAGAAATACAATACATCCCTATGCGAGATAGTAATATTCCAAAGAAGATAGAAAAAAATATATAGTAAGGAAACAACTCATAATGAAACCCAGTGAAATATTTCCAATGTTCTCGACAAAGTTTCCAATTGCTTATAGGTTCCATAATATATAAAATTCCCCATTGAATTGACACAGGATTATAGTTCGCAAGGAGTGAGCGATAAGAAGGGTGAAGAAAAATAAAATACTCGGTTACTTTTGACATGAGACTAAAGGAACCAGTAGTAGCAGGGTGACCAACCGTGGAAGCTTACCTCTTGAAAATTCACGAGCAACATGAAAACACTATACCAATACCAGAGCTCAGACCAAGGAAATAATTAGCGGAGAATACAGAATGGGCAACACCAAACATCCTCAATAAGGTGTCACTCCGACCCGTCCTACCTACATTAACTAATTGCATGCACACTACCACAATACCATCCTTACCAAATGTGTGAGGGCTATGGTTAAGTCACCCTCCAGTCCTTACATCATTAACCTTATGCATGACCCAAATCCTGACGAAAACCATCTGCCGATACACACCCCGATTGAGGACCTTGATTCATAACATAGTTGGGATCCATGTTGGTGTTAGCATCCTAATCTAATATCTTCCTCAAAGAATCCATCTCTTCACCAAAGTTTTGAATAGGCCATGGAGACCGTTGTGGCTAGAATCAACCTCCTAGAGACAACCCCCAGGTTGGATGAAAGACTAGTGCCTAGGAAATCCTAGATGAGTGCTTGCATATTTGAAAGAGCTGTCACACACACTAAATATTTAATAGATCAAGGAAAAGAAGTGATTGAGAACCCTCCTCCAAAGGAAGCATATAACCATCAATTGAAAAATTTACTCACAAAAACATCAATGCAACTATACGGCGCCCTTCATCAACTAGGTCTCTAGCTTAATAAACCATAGTAGTATATGGAATAGAAGAATTTAACTTAGAAGGAAATTAAATACACAGGGCTTGTCTTTAACAATCCTATGCAGTAAGAATCAAAGATGAAGAATAGGGTGCAAAGATACATAGTATGCACTTTAAGGATTTGATTTGCATGTCCATATATGCGTTATACATTAATATTTTACTTCAAGGAATCCATACATTCCCGATAAAAACATCCAACACTACTTATGATATAATTTGAGAAGAAGATGAAACATATATGAAGGTAACATATCCAAAAAACATACTATAAACTCAATTGAGCCGAAATCGCCAAAAAATTGTATTAATTTTCAATAGAGAAATGATACATCAACAATGCACAACACTTCTCTATTGGAAAGTAAAATTTCAAAAAAGTTCTAAACCCTCTTAGAATATCTTCTCATTGTATCTATAGAGCTTCTCAAGGAGAACCTGTTATAAAAATATTCCTTCTTGATTTTGTTACAGAGAGTCATCATGTCAAAATTAATCATGCCTTATAGCACAACTGTTTGCAACAGAAAATATAACTTACTCGGAAATAAAATATTTACATAGAAGTAAAAGTAAAAGTGTCATGATTGACACAATCTGCAATATCTTCAGTGTTGCTGGGAAGGATGTGGAGGCTATATCGTGGGGTCAATGATCTGGAGCGTGGGTGGATCAATGAATTGTTGACACTCTGCCACAGTATCGAATTTGAGAGAGGAGATTGGAAGAAAAATTGATGTGAGATCTTCAAATCGGTTAGGTCTGAATAGTCCATGCTAGCCCTGAATAGTATTTTTACCAATCCAAGCAACTCAAAATCTTTCTTTAGATAATTTACCATTGTTCTACCCTTTAGAGTGGAATTATTCTCATGGGAGGAGCCTGCTCTGCTTTTGGCATCTACCAATCATTGTTTGCATTGATCCAAAGGGATTAGCTCACCCAAGTCCCAACAATTAGGCAACCTTTCCCTTATTAGTGCTTCAAACTCCTTATTGAAAGCTTCTACCTTCCTTGCCACTACCCCAATCATTTTTCAACTTTGACTCTGGCTTCCTCCTTTTGGATCATCTTAGTGATCTCCACGATGTCCCCCACTCTGTCTACCACATAAATAGGCCTCAAGTCACTGAGTGGCCTCTCATTCACGAACCTGACGAACTTTTAGGAAATCTAGGAATCCCTTACCCCATCCTCCTTGGCTGATATGATGGAGTACTCAAACTCTTTAACTACTATTTTTTGCTCATGTGTCGTAGTTACGAATTCCCATTTCTTCTCCATTTCTTCAATGATCTCATCCTACTCTAGTTGCTTAGCCTACAACAATGAAATGTTCCCTTTCAACTTACCCTTCAGCTCTGAGATCTGTTGTTTAGCTTCATCTAGCTCCTTGCTGAGGATTTTAACATTAGCCTTGTTGACCTCTACTTGTTTCTCCTTCTGGGCTAAGTTTTTCTAGGCATCTTCTAGATCTGTTTGTACCTTTTTCAGTTCCCCTTCTGAAAGTTGAATTTTAGTAAGGGGCTTGGTTAGTTGTTCAACAGGGTTTTGGGGATCCTCAAGGATGATGACTACACATATATGTGAGTAAATATTCTACTGCAACTCAACTATCTTCTGCTTGAGGTTTATGACCTCATTGTTCCTGTCAATGATCTCATTAGACAAGATCTCTTTTTCTACCTCTACTTGCGCTAGATCCTTAGACTGGACATGTTCGTTTCTTGGCATTTTTAGCTGATGCCTTAGCTCTTGAATCTCTTCTTGAGAACCCTTGAGTAGAGTCTCGATAACTGACATGTCCTTAGGAGTTACCCCAAGATTCACCACCTACTCCTTGAAGTTTTCATTCTGTATGTGAAGTGCACAGGATTTGGCTTTTTCTTGCTTCAATCTATGTGCAACTTTATCCAGTAGTGTTTTTGCCTTGTTGATGGTCAAGGCATTATATTAAACTCATTGTATAACATTTCCCTAACCTACCTATGGGAATTGATTTTGAATTGTGAACCTAAGGGCAAAGACTGGGCTTGAGGATGCTGCAAGGAGAATCTCATTTGGTTCCTCTCCAAATCCATTGTAGCCAAGAGCCTGTTATGATAGGGGGCTGAATGAGATGCCACTTGCTGCTACATTTCCTCTCTCACTTTCTTATTTCTTTCTTCAATGGCATTGAATGCAGACCAACTTTGTTATGAAACCAGCTCACAAGAAAATAGAAAAGATAGATCAACGCCTTAGAATTCAGCCTCTTCGAGGGGGAAACCTCTTTTACATTACACAAATGAACAATTCTTGGATGATACAAATGCTAAGACCTCCTTTCTATATATAGGAGTCTAAGGGGTCATAATATAATCAGAGCCGACATAACAATAATAATGTAAGGGCACAATAATAACACTAGTGGGCTTCTATGGGGCACAATAATAACAATATGGGGACTACATGGGCACAATAATATAATAAGGGGATTGTACTAATAACAATAAGGGGTTACACTAGTAGTATAGGGACCTAACATGCCCCTCTCCTTCAATAAGTGTTGTCCTCAATGCTTGAGTATTTCTGGATGCTTCTGTATAAATTATTTTCCTCCCATGTGGAATCTTTAGCGGGTAAGTTCTTCCACTTGATGAGATACTCTAAAATTGATCTATTTCGTAGCTTTCAATTTCTCGGTTCTGTGACTGCTTCAGGTTTCAATATGGTTTTTCCTTCCTTGTCAAGTTCTCACAATACTGTTTGAACTGGGACCTTTTGCAACTTTTGAATGAGTTACCACTCCTTTGGGCATATGGATATATGTAAGGCCTGATGTTTGGAGGAACACTTCGTGGAATCAAATGAATAGCATGATCATGATCATGAATAGGTGGGATCCTCTAGTGAACACAATTGTGCAATTATACCATGTTGTTCTTTATTTAAAGGCTTTGTCATGCTGTTAGAGTTGATTATCTTTCCAGGTTTTCCTTTGATACCCCTCAATTCAACTTCCTTTCCTTCCCAAAAAAAATTCAAGAAAAGTTCTTGAAAATTAAAAGCTATCGTACCCAAAGATTCTAGCCATTGGACTCCTAGTAAAACATCAACACCACCCATTGGAATGGAAAGCATTGGGCTATTCAATACATATTCTCCCATGGATAGCTTGATATTATGGCACTTCCAGAGCAATTTATGGTTCCTCCACTTGCAACCATCACTTGACACTCCGGTGCTGGATATAGGAAGCAATTCAATTCCTTGGCTATCTTACAATCAATAAAATTATGCGTACTACCCTAATCAATCAACACTCTTACCTTTTTCTTCTTGATACGTCCTTCTATCTTGATAGTTTGAGGAGTGGTAATTTCTTCCAATGCATTACAAGATATGGTTGGATTGATTTCTTGAGACTCGATGTGGTCTTCCAATTCTTGAACATTCTTCTTCTTGATATGTCCTTCTATATTGATTGTTTGAGGAGTGGTAATTTGTCTAATGCATTACAAGATATGGTCGGATTCATTTCTTCTTTCTCGATGTGATATTTCACTTCTTGAACCTTTTTCTTCTTGATATGTCCTTTTATCTTGAGAGTTTTAGGAGTGGTAATTCTTTCCAATGCTTTACAAGATATGGTCGGATTCATTTCTTCTTTCTTTGGGGTTGGTTCCTGGTGTATATACTCTTCTTTTGATGTTTATTGATCCTTTTCTTCCTCCTCTCTACAATCAATGTAAAATAATTTCTTCTCAGCACACTTTATGACATTGAATGTATTTGTTATCACAATTGTAACAAAGCCCTTTTTCTCTTTTTTTTCTTCCAATTGTTGTGGTGTAACCCTTGTATGTTGTGGAAGGCTAGGAGAAACAACGCTTCCATATTTATAGTTGTGAGGGGTAGACTTCCTTGTTGCCATAATTTTGCTTTCCAATTTGTAACAAAGCCCTTTTTCTCTTTTTTCTTCCAATTGTTGTGGTGTTTCTCTAAAGAAGGTGTTTCTCTTTGTATCTTCATAATGTGCTATCATTTCCTCCGTGAAAATTGACCACGTAACAAGTTGTTTACGAGAACAAAGCCCTTTATACCATAAAAATTGATCCGGTTCTAAATATGGAGATGCAATACACACCTTTTGTAATAGTGGTACACCATGTAGATCAAAATATTGCTCCATCTGTAGTATCCAACTTACTGGATCCTTTCCATCAAACTTCCTCATATCAACTTTTCTTGATTTCAGGAGCTTGATCTTGAAATAACTGTAACTCTATACTTTTAGATGTCAAGGTTCTGAAATTGTCTCCTGCAGTAGCCCTCTGAGTCCTCTTTCTAACCCCGCAAGTCTTATAAGAATTTGATTCTCCAAGAAAGAGTTATGCCCAATCTCCTAAGATGACCTGATTATATAATGTTTCAGTAGAGAGAACTTGTACGACGTGCCACGTGTCACAGTTTCGACCTTCAGATCTATAAACTATGCACAAAAAACTACATTCCGTCCTCTTCTTATAACTTCTTACAAAATTTCAATTTGTTGCTCAAAGAGAAAGTTATGATGATTTTCCCAAGGTCACTTATTTAGGATGTAATTCGGGAGTCTGCAAAAACCCTAACTTCCTCAGATCATATATCCGAAAATATAGCGAGACAAGATCTGAAATTCGGACCCAAGATTTAGAATGATTTCTTCTCAAATGGGTTTTTTCTTTAGCTTCTGAAACTTTGTAGCGAAAATACCATGACGACCTATTTTAGATGAAATTATGGAGCTTGCAAAAACCCTAACTTCCTCATATCATATCTCCGAAAATGTAGTGAGGCAAGATCTTAAATTCGGATGCGCGGTTCAACAAGATTTATTCTCAAATGATTTTTTTTAGCTTCTAAAACGTCGTAGAAAAAAAGTTATAGTGAAAATACTACGATGACCTGTTTGGAGCAATGAAATCCTAGAATCCAAAGCTCTGATACCAAATGTTATGAAACTAGCTCACAAAAAGATAGAAAAGCAATGCCTTAGAATTCAGCCTCTTCGAGGGGGCAACCTCTTTTACATTACACAAATGAAAAATTCTTGGATGATACAAATGAAAATACCTCCTTTCTATATATAGGAGTCTAAGGGGTCATAATATAATCAGAGCCGACATAACAATAATAATGTAAGGGCAAAATAATAATAATAGTGGGCTTCTATGGGGCACAATAATAACAATATGGGGACTACGTGGGCACAACAATATAATAAGGAGGTTGTACTAATAAAAATAAGGGTTTACACTAGTAGCATAGGGATCTAACAAACTTAATCCTGTGACTGATGTGCTAGTATTTGCACCTAAAACAACTACCTGTGAAGAATATGAGGAAGTGGAATGTGGCAGATCTTCCAATGAGATGTGAAAACTTGGTTGATTTGGACTTTTCTCTACTAGGCTTGTTTCCAACTCTTCTTCCTTTGCCTCCTGAGTCTTAGCATTTTTATATGAGGAGGACCCTACAATATCGATGTCTGTAATCTAGCCCATCGGCCTCTTTTGTTCTTTGCCTTTGTTAGTTGGAGTGTCAATCTCCATCTCTGTGTCAAAAGGCCATGATTCAATGTTATCTTTCCATTCTACCTCAGGTTTAGACTCATGCAAATAAGTTGAAGCTTTTATATTTCCTCTCCTTTGAGCAATGACACCATGAGGGTCATAGTGCTAGATCTCTCCTAGGCCAAATTTCATCTCCTTGAGAAAGGCCTCAACTATCTCGAAGGCATGCATGGAATTAACAACAAAAGGTCCAACACGCATTCCCAATTTGAACAAATGCCCCTTCTTTTCAGGGACAAATTGGAGTTAGTCTGTATCTAGACTCTGCCTGATGAATTCTAAAGAAAATATCCTCATAGACATGAAAACAAGTAGGTGATAGGGGGAAGTTCACACCCATAGATTATTATCTCTGTGTGGTCTTCAAATAAATACCAATCCCCTACCTTGTTGTTCTTGCTAAGCTGAAGAAGTTATTTCTGTTAGGGGAGAACTCTGGGAGGAGGTACACCATGAATGATCCTATAGTAAATGGCCATATAGGTGGAGATGAATTGTGAATAGTTATGAGAATATGGCCTTTTTATAACAACCACATCCCAATCAAAAACGAAGTTCCTCTTCTTGTTCCTAAAGACCAAATTTAGTCTCGACATTTGAGTTCTTCAACATGAGAGTATAGAAAAAGATAAAACAACAAGGAGTAATATTTGAAGTATGAAGTCATGGAGAAGTGATGCATATGGAACCTGATGGCTTCAACCAAGTAAGCTGGGATGTGAAGCACAAAACTAGGCTGAAACAGTTGCTTGAGAAAGCCCAAGGTGGATTTATTGGCTACGTTGGCATCTTCTTCTCCCAACAGATGAGTAATAATGGACAAGATAGGTTGAACAAGATTTACATAGAGGGTGAGGGGGAAAGTGTCAGCAAAAGGAAAGGTATCTAGCCCAAGGGATAGGATCATTTGCAATAAAGGTTGTTGCTTAGTGTTTGGGAGAGTAGAGTAATAGTACATTAGGGTGATGTCAGTGAACTGCATTAATTCCGAGGGAGAAGGGTACGTCATTGCTCTCTAAATTAGTGCTGGGGTGATTTCTATGATTTTGACTCCATGGGAGAAAATGAAGTAGTTTTTTTTGTCGACATAGGCCATTGAGATCCAGGATATAAACTCTGGGAAGTAATGCACAAAGGGTGCAATTTGGTAGTACAAACCTGAGTCCACCACTTGGAAAGGGTCTTCCCACCTGACATACTAGTCAAACAGGTCAGCTCAAAGGTTGGCTAGGTCGTAGATGCAGGCCACGTCAATGATTTGTGCTTCCATGTCCATGAGGGGGTCAAGGTTTGATGAGGGATTGGACTCACGAGTTTTTGGAGCCTTTGGGGCTTTAGAGGACCTCGAGGCTATCATTTACTTTATTTTAAACTGTTATCTTGCAAAAAATGTGGGGTACATGTGATCAAGTTACCTGGTCACTGCAGAGGAGGATGAAAATGAAATTGGGACAAGATTTTGGGGTGAAGGGGTGTGCAAACGAAATTCTGAGTAGGTTATAAGATGGAGGAGCAACAAGAAGCAACAAAGAAAATTGAAAATTTTGAGCAGGGGGGAGCCTTTTTCTAAATAGTGGGGCCAACGATCGGGTGATTTCATGATGATGTCATGAAGGTTGGACACATATCATGATAGCATTTAGTGATGGCAGGTGAGGTGGTGAATAGGAGCAGGGAGGACATGGGTTAACATTACAAACTTTAAATTTCAATTTTCCCATGAATCATAGTGTCGGGGGGGGTGAAAAACTTGCCAGATAGTGTGTTCCCCACCTTGTTACGTAGGTAAAACAATGACATGATGGTCATTTCTTCAACCCCCCTGGAATTAATCTCTGCCATTGGATCAAAAGTTGACTATTCAACTCTGCAGGGGCGAAGAGGTTTATTGTCTGAGCATGTTGCCCCTTTGGACTGCTTCTGGAAAGCAACAAGGCGGAGATGAGTGACGGTCCACCTAGAAGCTGCACACTCTTTAACGATGAATTTATTCGAAGGTCCCAAGGTTCGATAAGAGCTTTAGGAGCCTGTACCTCACCACCACATGTCACAAGGGGGAAGAGAGAGAAGGATGACTTCTGGGCCTGTTAGAGCTCGTCTTTTACCTTTGATTTGCAGTATGTTTCCTTGCGTTCTGATATTTGAGCTCTTCTTAGGTCCCTCCCCGCCCCTTCAAAATTAAAAATTATACCTTGCCTTGTAAAAGTAAGGCCTCTTAAGCATGAATGCAATGAGGTGTAGAGTAGGTGACAACAGAGACTCGAGAGTCCTGCCAATATTGAAACAACCCAATTTTCTAAAAATTTTGTTGCTTTATTTCCTACTATCCTAACATGGGAGGGGATAATGTAATAAAAAAGGAAGAAGCTCACTTGTATCATGTACTAGTTGATCCTTCCACCAATTGTGACTGAGTTTCTCCCAATGTGTGCCAAGGCTCAGTTTTTTAACCCTTTCAGTGTATAGGTCATAGTATCCTTCTACCACCAATATTCTATACCCTTCTCGTTTAGCTCTAAGGATTATTTTCTTTACAACAGTGAATTCTACCTCATTATTGCTTTCATAGCCACAATCATATGCATAAATAAGTTTTACTTGGTTCTGCGGGTCTCTGGATAGACCATCGAACTCAAAATCCCATGGGTTTCCTTTGGATGCCCCACCAAATTTGAGTTTAAGAAAACCAACAGGAGAACCTGAGAAGCTTGAAGGAGAGAATTTGGGGGAGACCAAGAGCTTCCAGTAAGATGGGGCAATCATTTGTGGTGGTAGATTCAAAATACTTAGGATCCGAGCCTCATGAGGGCCAACCTTCCAATCATCCAGATGCTAATGCTCTGCTAGGATTTTTTTGCGTATGTTTTGGATTATCCTGTTCCAGACTTCTTCTTGAGAGAGTTGTTTCCCCTTGAAAATACTTTTGTTTCAATCCTTCCAGGCTACCCAGATGAGAAATCCCAAAGCTATACTCCATTCTCATTTCAAAATAGGGCTTGAGAAAATGCCTGTCCTCCACATTTCTATTGAATCTCTGATAGTATTGTGGTCTCGATCCAGGTGAGAGAAGAGTTGGTCTATATTTCTCCATAATTGATCTACAAAGGGACATATATTCAGAAGGTGCCCCATATCTTTACTTTGTAAGCTACATAGGCTACAAAGTGAGGGTCCTTAGACTCCTCTTTTCTGGAGTTGGTCCCAGGTGAGAATTCTTCTACGTCATACTAGCCATAAGAAGTATGTCACCTTTGACCAAAAGTGCTCTGTCCAGATCTTCCTCCATATGGGGTTAAGATGGTCGTGATGCTCTACTGTTGCAAGTTTGTATAATTCCTTGATGTTGAACATTACTTTAGTTGAGTAGCCCCATCTTAATATATCCTAGCCTTCTTGTTTTTCAATCTTCCTGGAGTGTAGCTCCTTCTCCATATTCGTCCATTGGTTGGATGATGGGGGGTTCAACCAATCTTGTTTCCTTTTCCGCTGTCTACAAACTGGATCCAAAGAGGGCTGCTAAAAGGGATCCACCATTGAACAATTTTTATTACTTGTGCAAAGGAAAATGTCACCAAGGTCCTGCCTGCTGAATAACTTAGCTCTTTGTTGCCATAAGTCTTGCTAGAAATGTGCTCTCTTTCTGTCACATATTTCCCAAAAATTAGGGTTTCTGATGAGATTTCTATTAATTAATGCAGTATTCGATATTGAAGAGCCTTTGTAGGTTACCAGGATTCTTAATTTTCCTTTTATGGAATCGACATTCAATATTTTATATTCCATATGATCTTCCACAAGTCAGAACCCCCCTGTAACCATCTCCACCATAATTTAGCACCCATGACTTGATTAAGGGTATAAGGGTCCCAAAGACCCAAACCTCTTACTAGTTTGTATTTGATAGCATTTGACCAAGAAACTAGGGCCCATTTATTATCCTCTTGTGCACCTCTCCAAATGACCTCTTTAAATATATCTACCATGGAATAACACGAGGATTTAGGCACTACCAAACTTGAGAAATGGTAAATCAGAATGAATTGAAGAACAACCTTCAAAAGTACCACCCTGTCAACTAAATTAAGAGCCTTAAAGGACCATCCATGGAGCCTAGAATAGATTTTTTGAAGACATTTCTAGCAATAAGTTCTTAAAGCATTAACCACCAGAGGAATGCCCAAAGTTTTTTTTAGCAGAGAGCAAATGCCAAAGCGTAGGGAGTGGGCCAATAAATTCTGGGTAGGGACAAGGGTATTGAAGAGGAAGATATTATATTTATCATTACTAATCATAGTTCCAAAGGCTTGCATAAATTCATAGAGAATATATTTGAGCTTTTTGATTTCATGGAGGGAAACTTGACAGGTGAGCATAATGTCATCCACAAATTGTTGATGGGTGATTGGTAGATCATTACCCCAAAGGCGAAGGCTTTTGATGTGGTCTGAATGAGCGATTGATTTAATATAGCGAGCCGGACCTTTTGCTGCTAGCATGAAGAGGAAAGGGGATAGGGTGTCTCCCTGTTGGAGGCCTCTCAAAGGGTTAAAAGTTCTAGAGGGAGAACCTGTTAATCAAGGTTGTCAATATGGAACTATTGGGATGGAAAATATTCTTGTGATTGTAGAAATTTCTCATTTCCCACCCTGGTTTTTAGTTTCACCTTATTTCTCCAAAATAGTTAAATGCCCTTTCCCATATCCATACATTCAACAACTGAAAAAATAAATATTTCTTTTTATTTTTATTTTATTTTTTTTATTTATTATTATTTATTTATTTATTATTATTATTATTATTTTTTTTTAAATTATTATTTATTTATTTATTATTATATTATTATTTATTTATTTTATTATTTTATTTATTTATTATTATTATTTTATTTATTTATTTTATTTATTTTTTTTTATTTATTTATTATTTATTTATTTATTTATTTATTATTTTTTTATTTATTTATTTATTTTATTTTCTGAAAACACAAATTCTGGAAATTTTACAGAATGCTGGAAAATGCAGAAATAAAAATTAGCACGTATAAATAGCCATTAAACACATTTAAACACAGTGATTTTTGGTCAAAGTGACCCTGGAAAAACCCCCTACAACTCTTGGGGAAAACCAGTTCGAGAGCTCCTTCTTATTTCTGAAAATGCTTTTTACAGTGAGAAATATTAAGCAAAAATCAACAAGAAAACTTTTACAACTTATCTCGTTTTTCGTGCCTCACAGCGAACTAGAAAATACTTGCAAACAACAAAACACGACAGTAATAAATGCTGTATGACCTCCTCGATTTTTGTGCCCACTTTTAGCCTTAAATGCTGATGTATGACCTACCTAGAAATGCGTGCCAAGATACCATAAATAAGCTGTACGGACCTCGATTTGTGTGTAGAAAAACCCGCAATATGCTGTACGGATTTGCCTCGATTTTCCTGCCAAGGTACAACCACTTGCTGTACGACCTTCCTTGGAAAATGTGCCAGCAAATTGCTCCCCGATTTCTATGCAAACTGCTCAATTTCTCTGCAAACTGCTGTACGGATTTCTAGAAAATCGTGCCAAAATCTGCCTTTCACTGTGTGCTAACTCAGCTGTACGGATTTACTTAACTGCTGCCTTGGAATGTGTGCCAAGCTGCTGTCTCCTTCTCCTCCCTGTCCAGAAATCTCCCTTGCTCTCTTGCTCTCCTTCTCTCAATCTGCTCATGAAAGAATTAATGACCTTTTCCTCTTTTTCCTCCTTTAATCTAACCCTAAGTGACTTTTGGGGAATCCTTAAATCCAATGGCTGAAATAGATTGAGATCTAGGGTTGAGATTAAATGCTCATTTAAATCTCACTTTCTATTTTTTTAATTCACCCCACTTTAATAAAGACCCACTTAGTCATTTATTTCCAAAGTCACTTTTCCTTTCTAATTTTACATTAACTTTATTAAAGTCACTTTAAAATTAGACTTTAGTAACTTTATCATTAAAGTCACTTTTAAATTAGATTTAACTTTATAAAAATTATAAAGTTACTTTAGGAGAAAAATTAAATTCTTTTGGACACTTTTCCCTAGGCCAAAG
>APFE031470783.1:0-14373 GCA_000404065.3 Pinus taeda | reverse complement strand
GAGAAAAATTAAAATCTTTTGGACACTTTTCCCTAGGCCAAAGATCAAAGCCTAAGGGAACCACCTGTCCTCCGGTACCAATTTCAACACTCCCTCTTACTGAGGAAGGTGTTCCTCACCACACCCATCTTGTCTCTGAAGTAAACATGCTTGCCCCGTGGTAAGGCTTTGGTAAGAATGTCTGCTACCTGCTCATCAGTGGAAATATACTCAAGCTTCACAGCTCCCTTCTGAACATAGTCTCTGATGAAATGATATTTGATCCCGATATGCTTTGACCTGTCATGAAATACTAGATTCTCCGTGAGTTTAATGCAACTCTGATTATCACAGTAAATCACTGAAGGTCTCAACGACTGACCAAATAAACCAAACAACGTCTTGCGAAGCTCGATGGCCTCACAACTAGCTAGACTGGTTGCCATATACTCTGCTTCCGCTGAACTCAATGCTATTGACTGCTGCTTCCGGCTGAACCATGACACTATTGCCGAACCCAACCCAAAACAACACCCTGAAGTGCTTTTCCTATCAGAAGCACAACCTGCCCAATCAGAGTCAGTATAACCTACCAATCTCACTCCATCCCCCTGCCTGCAGTCCAGACCATAATCCATTGTCCCCTGCAAGTACCGCAAAATGTATTTTGCAGCCCACCAGTGAACCTTCCTAGGCTCACACATAAACTGACTCATCGTGTTGACTGCAAAACAAATATATGGTCTAGTTTTGACCAAATACATCCAGGAACCAATCAGTTGCATGTACAATGTGGGATCCACCAACTCGGAATCGGAAGCATGAACCTTCTTCCAGTTGGTGATCATCGGTGTCGACATGGGTTTACAATCCTCCATGTGGAATCTGCCAAGGATGTCCACAATATACTTCCCCTGCCCCAGGAAGAAATGCCCCTCCTCCTGCCACACCTCCAAACCCAAAAAGTAATGCATCAAGCCGATGTCCTTCATCTCAAACTCTGCCGCAAGATCTCTCTTGCAATGCTCTATGAGTCTCTCTACACCTATAATGATCAAGTCATCCACGTACAGCACCAAAATGGGAGGCTCCTCACCTATCACAATATAGTAAAGGTTCGGATCTCCCTCACTCTTTGTAAAACCCATCCCCTGCAAGTATGTATCTATCCTGAAGTACCAAGCTCTAGGAGCTTGCTTCAGGCCATAAAGGGCCTTCTTCAGTCTGCACACATGGAACTCCTTCCCATGCACCTCAAAGCCCTGTGGCTGCTCAATGTACACCTCCTCTTGTATGAAGCCATTGAGAAATGCAGTCTTCACATCCATCTGGTGGATATTCCAACCCATCTATGCGGCTATCGATATAATGGAGCAGATCGAAGTATATCGAGCCACGAGAGCGAAGGTCTCCTCATAATCAACTCCCTCTACCTGGGAGAACTCTCTAGCAACAAACCTTGCTTTGAATTTCTCAATGCTGCCATCTGCAGCATGCTTTACTTTGTAAAGCCATCTGGAAGTAACCACGGATTTTCCCGCAGGCCTCAGCACCACCTCCCAAACATCATTATTCATGATAGAAGAATACTCCTCCTGCATGGCCTCTCTCCAGACCTGCTGGCTAGCTGCCTCCTCATAGCTAGAAGGCTTAGAGTCAAGGATGCTGGTAGCCATTTCTATATAGCTACAAAACCTCTCAGGTGGTTTGCTCTCTTTGATCGGCCTCTTAGGCTCAGCAACATATGTGGCATCTCTCAAGGTGTCCTGAAGCCACTTGGGCTTCCTCTTCTCTGAGCATGCTTCTCCCATACGAGAATGAAACTCCTCCTCCTCATCACCATCAATAGCCTGAACTCCTGACTGCCTATCTGTTGTCCTCCTGCCTGCACCTGAACCTGTAGAAGCTGATGTACCATGTGAACTGTCCATCAGTGGACTCCTTAGTGAATTGCTCTGTGGTCTGCTCTGTGCTGCTCGGAGCACCACCCCTCTGGCTTGTTGAGCCACTGCTCACTGACGGACCTGGCATCCTCATAGATGTACCTCCGGATCCTCCTGATCCCTGCCCACTGGATCTCTGTGACTGACTTAGCTGCTGCTGAGGGTCTGGCTGATCCAGATACTCCAACTCCCGTGATCTCCTAAAGGCCCTGTCCTCCTCGAACTTCACATCCCGTCTGACAACAAATCTCCTCTGTACAGGAATGTAAATCCGAAAGGCCTTTGAGGTTTCACTGTAGCCCACAAAGATACCCTTCTCTGCGGTGGGCTCTAGTTTGGTCCTCTTCTCCTTGGGTATATAGGAGTATGAAATGCATCCAAAGATATGAAGATGACCAATATCAGGCTTCTTCCCAGAGAAAGCCTCCTCCGGAGTCATGTGCTCTAAGGCACGATGCAGACTCCTGTTCTGCAAGTAAACAGCTGTGTTGCAGGCCTCTGCCCACAAAAACAATGGCAACCCCTAATCATGTAGCATGGCTTTGGCAGCCCCTATGATGGATCTGTTTTTCCTCTCCGCAACCCCGTTCTGCTGGGGGTTGTAAGGAACAGTGAACTCCCTCCTGATGCCTTGCTCCGTACAATAGTCAACAAACTCTCCAAGGGTGTACTCTCCTCCATTGTCCGACCTCAGGGACTTGATCTTCCGACCTGTCTGTGTCTCCACAAGAGCTCTAAACTCCTGAAACCGCTTGAATACCTCACTCTTGGTCTTCAAGAAATAAATCCAGGTCCTCCTGGAGTGATCATCAATGAATAAAACATAGTACTCATATCCACTCAAGGAAACATGAGACATCCGACCGCTCACATCAAAATGAATCAAATCAAGTATCCCAGTCGCTTTACTGCCACTGCTGGGAAAAGGGGATTTGGAAAACTTGCCCATTGCACATCCTCTGCAAGTATCGAAGTGATCAGTACTGAAATTTGGCACACCTGTAGTGATCTCTCGCAAGGTCCTCAAGGCTCCATGATACATATGCCCCATCCTGCGGTGCCAAATCTCACACATCTCAGAACTGCTAGCTCTGCTGTCGGTACTACTGCTCAATGCCAAAAGGGATTGGAATGCAAACTTGTACACCTTTGCATGGCGTACACCTATCACTCTAGCTGAATCAGTTGGAGTGCCCCTAGGATACATCAACACCTGTCCTCCCCTGAATAGTACCTCATATCCTCTGTTATCCAAAGCTGAGACGGATATGAGGTTCTTTCTCATCCCTGGAACATAAAGAACATTCGACACCTTCAAGGGAGGTTTGGACTCCCTTTGAAATGTCAGTGTCGCCACACCGACTGCTCTAACAACTCTGTCATCACCAAGTACTACCTCCATATCAATGCAACTCTCTGAAAGCTCTGAGAAGTACTCATGGACTCCTGTCATGTGACGTGAATCCCCACTGTCCACATACCAGATACCCGAAGATGCTTCGCTAATTGAGGGAAAAGCATGCTCCCTCTGAACCTGTGTGGCAGGTGATCCTGCACTAGAGGACTCACACACAGTGAACCCAAACTCCCGGTCAAAACGAACTGCAAAGTCCTCAACCTCTGCTGAATCTGCCACGCTCTGGTTCTTCCCCTTCTTCTTCTTCTTCTCTGGACACACAACTGCATAGTGTCCCATCTTTTGACAATTCCAGCACTTCACCTTGGAATAATCCTTCTGTGTGTTACCCTGTTTACCTTTACCTTTGCCTTTGCCTCCACCATTGCTTGTGAAAGCCTACTTCTTCCCTTTGCCTTTCTTGCGTCCTGCCGACAGTGCTACATCCTCATCCTGCTCAACTGGCTTGGCTGCCCCAACTTGACCTTTCTTGATCTTTCTCTGAATGCAATCATCCCAAAACCTCTCCCATGTGGGAAGGGTTTCACGTGCACAAACCCCATTAGCAAAGTTCATCCATGAACGGGAGAGACCATTCACTGCAATCCGCACCAACTCAGTGGGTGGAATGACCTCTCCAATTTCTGCCAACTCATCTCTCACATTAGTAATATTTGTGAGATATCCAGCTGCACTATCATTACCCATCTTAATGGTTTTCAGCTTCTCCTTCAGGACCATTTTCCGGTTCTCATTGGTACTCTGGTAAAGATTGGACAATGCTGTCCACATCTCATGGGCATTTCTCTCTTTCCTCTCACATGAGGAATGCAATGGTTTCTGAATCCATCTAGAATAAGTCTCTTACCCTTGTTGTTATTTTTATTATACTTAGCCAACTGAGTAGCATCAATAGGCACAACAATAGGGTTCTGTGTGGTATGCACCATGATGTCCCAAACTTCTACCTCCTCAAAGATACTCTGCATTCTCTCATTCCAAACGCTGTAATTGCTATGCCCATCCAACCTATCCTCCACCCTCAATCCCAATGACATCCTGCTGTCCTAAAACTGAAAAATAACACTGCTGTAGTAAAGATAAAATTGCTGTTTGTGAAAAATCAGCTTGTTGGAATTTTCTGAGTGAAAAATCAGCAGGCTATAACTTTCCTCCTTGCTGTCCCAAATTGCATTTCAACAGTCAAGCTCCGATACCATGTATAAATTTCTCATTTCCCACCCCGGTTTTCAGTTTCACCTTATTTCTCCAAAACAGTTAAATGCCCTTTCCCATATCCATACATTCAACAACTGAAAAAATAATTTTTTTTTCCTGAAAACACAAATTCTGGAAAATGCAGAAATAAAAAGCAGCAGGTACAAACAGCCATTAAACACATTTAAACACAATGATTTTTGGTCAAAGTGACCCTGGAAAAACCCCCTACAACTTTTGGGGAAAACTAGTTCGAGAGCTCCTTCTTATTTCTGAAAATGATTTTACAGTGAGAAATATTCAGCAAAAATCAGCAAGCAAACTTTTAAAACTTATCTCATTTTTTGTGCCAACTGGAAAATACTTGCAGACAACAAAACATGACAACAATAAATGCTGTACGTCCTCCTCGATTTTCGTGCTCATTTTCAGCCTTAAACGCTGCTGTACGGCCTACCTAGAAATGCGTGCCAAGCTGCCATAAATATGCTGTACGGACCTCGATTTGTGTGCAGAAAAACCCAGCAATATGCTGTACGGATTTGCCTCGATTTACATGCCAAGGTACAACCACTTGCTGTACGACCTTCCTTGAAAAATGTGCTAGCAAACTTCTCCTCGATTTCTGTGCAAACTGCTGTACGAATTTCTAGAAAATTGTGCCAAAATCTGCCTTTCACTGTGTGCTAACTCAGCTGTACGGATTTGCTTAATTGCTGCCTTGGAATGTGTGCCAAGCTGTTGTCTCCATCTCCTCCCTGTCTAGAAATCTCCCTTGCTCTCTTGCTCTCCTTCTCTCAATCTGCTCATGAAAGAATTAATGACCTTTTCCTCCTTTAATCTAACCCTAAGAGACTTTTGGGGAACCCCTAAATCCAATGGTTGAAATAGATTGAGATCTAGGGCTGAGATTAAATGCTCATTTAAATCTCACTTTCTATTTTTTAATTCACCCCACTTTAATAAAGACCCACTTAGTCATTTATTTCCAAAGTCACTTTTATTTTCTAATTTTACGTTGACTTTATTAAAGTCACTTTAAAATTAGACTTTAGTAACTTTATCACTTAAAGTCACTTTAAAATTAGATTTGACTTTATAAAAATTAAAAAGTCACTTTAGGAGAAAAATTAAATTCTTTTGGACACTTTTCCCTAGGCCAAAGGTCAAAGCCTTAGGGAATCACTTGTCCTCCAGTACCAAATTTCAACAGTGATGTGTGATGTTTCCCTAACCCTATGGGAAAAATCTAAGCGTGAATATGGTGCATATTCCCTTGCTCTATTAAACCGTAGGAATGCTTGTTCTTAATGATTCCCTAAATGTATGTCTAGCAATGATGAAGCATGCCAAAACATATCCCAAGTCTATGAACATAAATTCTAGAAACCTAGACTTTATTTTAACACCCTAGATTCCCAATGTCATCAGGATGCAACCCTAATGTTGGCTTGTTGGGGCTTGACCGAGGTTCAGAGGTGATTTAGCCAAACAAATCTCAGTACTACTGGCCCTTTCAGCAACAGTTTGCGAAGCGTGGACTGAGGTCTCACCCGAAGTAGTATGGGAGGGTGCTAGAACCAGGTTTCTGCACCCTAGAGATGCTTGATGATTTCAAGTGGTCTGCGGTTCGACCTTGCACGCACGTCGCTATGCGCACTTACCCATACCTCGTAGCTTGAAATGCTACCTTTGCGTAGCCCTTCTCGGGGGACGAACATTGTTATTACCCAAGTCCTTACTAGTATTCCACTGTTAGTTGATTAACTTAGCCTACTTGTATGTGTTAAGTTATACTTAGCAATATAAATCATTCATACAAGAGCGTGCAGTAAATAAACAATGTAAATTGCAATTTATATCAAACAGATAATAACCCAAGAACACATACACATAATTAAGATAAAACTTCTCTTTATTATTCTCTTTTTCAGTTACAGACTCGACTCCACTCCGCGCACTCAGCTCCGGACTACTAGGTCTCTGCGCACTCAGCTGCGGACTACTAGGCCTTTGCGCACTCATCTGCAGAGCCTTCTCCTACCCTATGATCCAAGACACACTTAGATTTTTACTCTTCGCTTTTACCTCGCTATCTCATACTTTGCTACTTTTACACTTAGAGCTTCGCTCTATTTATACAATCCCATGGTCCGCAGACCATGGGTAGGCCGACATTACATTTACAAGACTAGGGCAGACAACCCTGTGACTCTATCATACATTTCGCGCTCTGCGTCGACAATTCGCGGAGACTTTACAATAATATTGGGTCAAAACTTGGGATTTAAGCCCCAAAATATGCCTCGGGGGGAATTCCATGCCCAACAGGCCCCCAACACAAACATCGTGACTCACCCTCAAGTCACTCTGTTGGCGTGGCGATCTTGGCATAGAGTTCCTCCAACTTCCCTCGAACTGTGGTGATTTCGGCAGTGCACTGAGCCGCTACTTGCTAAATCTGTTGCATCCTCTATTCTGAGACCTTTGTGTCTGGGGCGCTTCTCTGCATTAACGTGTGCATCCCCTGTATGTGCGCGAGCTTTCCTTTGATGTTTGCTGTGATAGTGAAAGCCTTGTTGATCCACAGTTGGACGCGCGCTTTGAGAACTGCCTCGTTATGTTGTGCTGCGTCCACCTGCTCCTTCAGTGCCCTAGCTTGATGCATCCTCTCAAGCTGTTGAGTGAGGATTACTGTCTACGTAGTTCCTCAGACACTGTCATATTGCTTCTGGAGTTCTCGCACCTCTATCTCTAGGTGCTGGATGTCGGGGTCCTCCTGTAGAGTTTTGAGGACCTCAAGTGCTTGATCCAACAAAGTGGTACAGTCTTGCAATGCACCTCCAATTTCTTCCAATCCCGTTGTGAAAGCGCTAGCATGATTTTCTCAGACCTCCGGGGGAGTGGAAGGCTACGCCTTTAACCATAGCTCGATGATCATAATATTAAGCTCCAACTGAACCTTGGTTGTTTCTTCTCTAGCCTCGCGGACTCCGGTTGACAACCTGTGGATCTGAACCTCTACCAGTAGATCTGCTGGGATGGACAGGTGCGGAATGCGTTGACAAGCATCGTCTACCACCTACACCAACTTTTGGTTCTGCGACACCAATTCGTTGCACTACAGACTGATCTATTCCATGTTTATCTTTTGTTCGGTGAGAACTTGGATCACGCAGCTCTCCCTAGCGCGCAACTTTGCCGTTATCCCATCCTAGAGCAGATAAAGTATCTCTCACAGAAGGGTGACCAAATTAAGGCCAAGGCCTTTAATCATGTTAACCGCAAATATGTTGGTCTCATTCGCTGCTACTAGGGCCCCTTCCAGTAACACTATTGTGTTTTCCGTCCGTGCGCGCAACATTTGTTTTGCTGCCGAGGATCTTGCTGCGAGGTGGGTGGAAAGGGTACCCACCTAAGGGGGACGCACCTGTAACTCCTGTAGCTGTGCCCTGAGGGCCCCCAACACAGTTTGGTGCTCCTGCATAAAATCCTGAAGGGCCTCATTTGTGACATCACGAACTGTCTTGCTGATGTCATGCAGATCACCTTCGGTTAAGGTGATTGGGTCAATGGCCAACTTCGAGGCCTTGACCTTCTTCCTCGGTTCTTCTCTCTCTTCCATGTGTGGACGAGTCCCTAGGTCCACGCTCCCTTGTATTGTTTCTCCTTCCTCTACCTCCTGCCCTTGTGAGGACGTTGCTTGGTCCTCACCCGCCTTTGCTGTTGCTTCTTCTGTCGCCTGTGCTACTTTTGCAACATTTTTCTGCTCGACGGCTTTTTGTGTCGCTTCCCACGCTGCCCTTTCCTTCACCGCTTCTGTTTCACTCCACCCTTTCTCGGCCAATTGTGTGACGCGCAGCTTGGCATTGTCCTTCTTCTTCTGCGATGCCACCTTCTCAAGTTCTGCCAGATTTGGGGCGTGCCATTCTGAAGGCCATGTCTCCAAGGCAGTAAAAATGGCATCGTCAATGGCTACAAAAGGTAGCTTCATCCATTTCTTTGCCGAATCCTTACACACCTTGATAAAAATGTTGTGCATATCAGCTTTAAAGTCTGTAAAACTCTACGGACTGTTGTACACCATGGGCGACAGGTGGGACCTCCGATTGATCCACATCTGGATGCTCATCAACATGAGCACCCAAAAGATTTTGGTGTCGTGTATCCATTTCGTGTCCTTTGTGGCCAAGAGCGAAGCGTACTTTGCGGCCTCCGGTAATTTTCTGCCAATGCTGGGGAATTGACTGTCCTCCGGTAGTTCTCCCACTATGAATATTATGGATAATAACAACCACGCATAGTGGAAGGTTTTACCTTGCTGCTGGGCTTCGCAACAGTTCTTCAAAAATTCCTTGCAGAGGAATTCAGACTAGTTGAATTGGACCCCCTCCGCGCACTGCTCGTCCAGTGCGACCACTAACGCCGCTACCTCATCAGTGCAACACTTCCTCATAACTTTGCTGGCCAGGATTTGGGTTGCTATGCGTACCCCTTTCTCCTTGATGCTGGAGATGGCGTAGCCCCTCTTCTTCCTCTCTAGCTTGTATTTTGTCTTCCTGGCTTCTGCAAGAGCAAAATCACTGCCCTTTCCTTCTGCTATGGTTGCGGGGTCCTTTCCTTTGCAGGGGAGCCAAGAAATGTAGTGGATGAGGCTGCCGTGATGGGGATAGGCTCCTCCAGCCATAGATACCCATCATGCACCAGGTAGAGTAGTTACCTATGACGAAAATGGTGATGGGCGCAAGGTGGAAATGCGGTACCCATAGTAACTGCAACAACCTAGCCTTTTTCACACCGCGTAGCCACTTCTGTGGCTCTAACGTTATCACCACCCCCTCAGTGTTCTGCTTCATGAGGTTCCCGGTCTCTAGGTGAGGGAACTTCTCGCGGTCAGCAAGGTCCCAATTTTCAAATTTCATGGTTGGCACGCGGCCCAAGTGCGTGCCTTCAAACACTATGCCATCTGGGAGGAGCGAGGTTTGGAGTGAACTCTTGGTTTCGTCTAGGTCCTTCGGCACTTTCATTTTCCCTTTCCATGGAGGGACATATGTAGGCAGTTTCGTTGCAGAGCATGTAGGTTGAATATCCTCCTCCATATCTTTGTCTTCTTCTACTGTGATGGTAGGGGCCTGCAAATCTTCTTCTTCCTCATCCGTGTCGATCATGACGACTTTCCCTTTTTCTGCCATTGATAGCTTGCTGCGTAGTGGGTTCCTCGAGGACACGTGTACGGTGGCCATTGCCTGTTTATCTTTCTTGGGACTCGGTGTTCGTGGTGATTTGGGGATTTCTGCCACAACCCCGACACCTTCTGGAACCTCCTCCACCATTGGGGTCTGCGCGACCACGCCAGCGGGTACCTCTTCAATTCCCAAACCATCCTTAGTTGCTGTCATTGTTTGTAGGCTGTGTTTTGTCACTTGCAAACTCAGGGGCTCAATTATCGTTCAGCTCGCAATGCTTAGTGCTTTGCTCAATCGCTCATTTCTCAAATGACCAAGTGTTGTTTGCTGGCCAACCCTTTGTGTTTTATAGCACCTTTTGAATTTGAATTCGACCGTTCCCCCCAATTCTGGTTCATTAATGCTTTCTTGGCGACATATTTTCCCAAAACTTTCCCATAAATCGCGTCTTAAATGCTTGCTGCTTGCTCCATTTGGCCTCAAGTCGCACACCATCATGAATAGTGACCTCAACGGTCACTTTTTGGCCACTCCGCGCGGCAACGTAGCCCTCCATGTGTAGATGTGGACCCTGTGATGCTCTTCTTCTGTGCGCATCCCCAATATCATGCATCTCTGGGGCATAATAGTTTATAGTCCTGCGCTTACTTTCAACTACCTGGAGCGCTAAGACTATCCTTCCCGTGGCTAGTCAGGTGGTCGCACCACCTGTGTGGATCTCCATCCCATCCTCCATCATGGTTGGCGGAGAATCCCCACCTTCCTTTGTTGTGGTTGGCCTCGCGCACTTTACTACTTGCAACGCTACCTTGGTCACTAAGTTTGGCGATATGCGGTCCAAGCCAAGGTAGCAGACTAACCAATTCACGACGATAGTGCTCAAATTTGTCAGTATGATCGAATGGTGAGGGATTGAAGTATGAATGCATAGTTTGATATTAGTTTATTTTTTTTTGCAAGTTAGTGATTAGATTATTCATGTCATTTTCAGTTACTTCCTATAGCCAGAGCGAGTCGAATGGTGAGGGATTGAAGTATGAATGCGTAGTTTGATCTTAGTTTCATTTTATGCAATTTAGATATCAGATTACTCAATTTGTTTATGATTACCTCCTATAGCCAAAGTGAGTCGAATGGTGAGGGGTCAAAAGTTGAGTTGATGTAATATGATTTAGTTTACTTTGCTTACAATTTTTGAATTGCTTTGAGTTCAGTTTTCTTTTTATACAACAGCAAGGATACTGGGTTTCATAGTCACTAGCTCACTATTTGGTTTAATTAGAATTTAGGTACATTTTTATTTTCTCTTAGTAATTGATTTCATCATTGCAAGTCTGAAAACCTTTTTGAAAACTTTGAAGTTTTGAAATTATTTTAAAGGTCACCATTGCCTTGAACACTTATATCCATACTTGATTTTTAGAATTGCCATCTCACATTAGGGAATCAATAAGAAGATAAACCAAAAAACAAACCAAAAATAAAAAACGACAAAGAAGTAAGAAATCGGTTATCTTGCATATATAATGCACTTCACTTCAGCAGTTTACGACTCCCGGATTGACAATTTATATAGCAATTTAGGACACACTAAATTGACCAAATATTTTGGTGCCATTGCTGAGGAAGTGAAACTAGGTAGCCAATTTAAAAAAAAAGAAAAAAGAAAAAGAAAATTTCAAGGAAGGTAAAAATTGATGACTTCTCAAAGTATGCTCTCCTCTTGAACCTAGTGTGACCTGGAGGATCAGAAAAGAGAGTTATTGGTTCAGTAATTTCTTGAGTATGCTCTCTTCTTACACCTAGAGTGATTTGGAAGATCAAAAAGAGAATTATTAGCCCGACTTGAAGAAAAATAAAAAATAAAAAAATAAAAAAATAAAAAAATAAAAAAATGACATGCATAGAGCATGAGATTCTAGGGGAAGGTTTATAGCTAGGGCCAAGAGTTCAATTTTTACAACTCCATCTACTTCAAGGTATAGACAAGATACACCTCCATTATCTCCAACTCACACTCCTAGCCTTAGGATTCCTGGAATTCAAGAGGCAGCAGCTGAATTAGGAGACTCTCCCACACTATCCACCGAATCTGAGTTAGGAAAATACCCTTTCTTTACTTCTACAGGAAAACACATTGTAATCGAAGAAGTAGAATCACCTGAAGAAGAAGAGGGAGAAATTCCTCCTCATTCGCCATTAGTAGAAGAACCATAGGAATCTGAAATCTCTGACGAAACTATCATGATACAGGAAGTAGTAAACGGATTTGGAGGAGGTAGAGGAGGAGGAAACAATGGAGGAGGTAGAGGTAACAACGGGGGAAATAGGGATGGAGATAACTCATTTAGATTTCCTATAGTTGATGAAGAATCTCGAACAACAATGAAAAACATCTCACCATCTTTCCTCCCAAACTTTTATGGGTTGCGAAGTGAGGATCCTGAAACATTTCTATTTGAGTTGAAGTCGTGTGCTGAACTTATGATTATATGGAAGACTCTCAAAAACTCAAATTGTTTCCTTCAACACTGAAGGGAGTTGCTCTAAAATGGTTCACGAGATTAGTCACTCAATCTATTAGGACTTGGAATGATATGAAACAAACATTTTTGGATAGATACCTGGACTATTGTATGCCCACCAATCATAAGGATGAGGTATTCAAAATGGGGCAAAAATAAGATGAAAACTTGGAGGATTTACTTGAAATATTTCAATACAACCTGAAAAGAGCAAAAATGAATAACCTAGATGAGGAAACCTTGAAAGCCCTTCTATTAAAATCTATTAGAGATGAATAGATAGATATTTTGAACATGATGGGGAAAGGAGATATATCTCAACTTCCACTTCATGATATAGCAGAACTATGTGTCCACCTTTCAAGGGGAAAATCTAAAACTGGAAAAGGGCCTAGAGATCCTTTTCTCATTAGAGCAAACAAATCTGCAACTGGATCAATAAGTAGGGCTGAGATTGGCAACATGCTTGATGAGTTCAAAACTGATATTTTAGGGAGTCTTAGTGAGAAACTAGACACCCTTAAGATAAAAAACAAGTAGAAAGCAGAAGCTGAAGCTTTGGCCATATTTTGTCTAAAATGTAGGAAGAAACATGCTCTAAGGGAATGCGCTTTGGATGCAAAAGTTGTAGAAACATGTATGATTTGTTCAGAAAGCCATGAGACCAAGGATTGTCCTTCAATTCCTGGGTTCAAAGCTGTCTTACAAGAAGACCCAAATTCAATTGATTCTCTTGTTTTGTTTCAAGGAGACCTTGGCAGGGGCAACAAAATGAAGGGTTTAACAACCCCACGAACTTTCAACCCCCACCAAATTGGAATCCTTGGCAACAACCTTGGTCCCAACCTTAAAATCCATTTCAATCATGGGTACAAGGTATGCAAAATCCTTATGGGATATTTTCTCAATTTTATCAATATCCTCCATCTTTTCAAAATCAACAAGCTCCACAATTTCCAAATCAAAATCCACAACTTTCATTGCCATTTCCACAACCACAACAACCTTCTCAACAGAATCCAAATTCCCAACTCTTGCTTCCATTCCAACAAAAGACAAATCAACTACCTTCACAGCCATTGCCAAATCCCAATAATAAAAACCCTCAAAATGCTTACATGGTAGAAGGACAACAATTTCCTACCTATATGATTGTTCCTCTCAATGATGTACAACTCAAATCTGGTAGAGTTTTAGACAAGCCTTCTATAGATGCTCAAAAGCAAAGCATTTCTGAGGAAGATTCTCTTAAATCCAATAAAGGTTTTGAAGCATCTCTTCAAAACCCAAGCACTCAAGAAGAAAAAGAAAAAGAGTCAACCCCCACAAGTCCTCTAGTTGAGCAACCTGCATTTTCATCCACACCTCCTTTTCTTGAAAGATTACAAATTGATAAAGGAGTGGAAAAACAAATCTTGTTGCCTGACTATGATTTTCTAGATGAATTAAAGAATGTTTGTATCAAGATTCCCTTGTTACAAGCCATTAGAGAGATTTCTATTCTAACAAAAACAATAAAGGAGGTGAGTCTCAAAAGACCAGGAAGGAAACCAAGAGATACAAGAAAAATCCACCTGGTAGGAAAAATTGCAGATATCATGATGGGAAAAATTACCATGTAGAATTATGTAGATCCCGGTAGTCCAATTGTCAAAACACAAATCAATGGGGTAGAAATTCCAAATACATTGATTGATTTAGGGGTTTCTATCAACATTATGAGTAGACAAACTATGGAACAGCGAAAACTTCCTAATCTTCTTTTTACACCTACTCTACTGCAACTTGCAGATCGATCAATTATCAAACCAGATGGTGTATTAGAAGACATTTCGTTCTCCTTAGATTCTTGGGAATATCCAGTGGATTTCATGATTTTAACTCCCAAGAGTAATCTAGGAGGGCACCCACTTATCTTAGGAATCCCTTGGCTAGCCACAGCTGATGCTTTCATTAGTTGTAGATCTGGAGATATGTACATTTCTGATGATAATTCGACAAAGAAATTCAATTTGTATCCTCCAGCAAAAGCAATTACAGAAGTAGGAGATAATGAATGGGTCGACGATGAGGACACTATACAACCTGTCTTTACCATTTCTGAAATCAGTGAAGATAGTCAAATT
>APFE031470780.1:0-10061 GCA_000404065.3 Pinus taeda | reverse complement strand
TTCATCATTATACATCCTGAGATTCTCATACTCAATTCTGAGAGTTTGAAGTTTAGCACGCTTTACCTGTTCATCTCCTTCGTAGCTCAAGACAATCTTGTCCCATATTTCTTTTGCTGATTTATATTGCATAACTTTCACAAACTTTGTTTGAGATAAGCATCCCAACAAATTATTGACTGCTTTAGCATTTGTTTCATATTTCTTCTTTTCGGCCGCATCTGTAGGAGTAGCTGAAGGAAAATTGTAGCTTGTCTCTATGATATCCCAAACATCTATACCAAGAGATTGAAGATATGCAGTAACTCTTACCTTCCAATAGTTGAAGTTTGTCCCATCAAAAATCGGTGGCCTAATAGATGCTTCCCTCTCGTATTTGCTCATGATGAGAGATCTTCCTTCAAGCGGTCAAGCTTCTTCAGAAAGACTTGTTCTGATACCAATTGTTGGAAATAATACTGAGAGGGGGGGTGAATAAGTATTACCTAGTTCTTTTACCAAATCTTCCTTATTTACACTTTGAATTATTCTTGCATATCAGTACCATAAAATAATGAGCTTGAAAAAGAAAAACAGACAGTCACATCAAAGAACACCAGATATAAGGTGGAAACCCAATGTGGGTGAAAACCACCTGCTGCAATATGTCTCTATCTTCTTTCAAATTAGAAAATCCTTTTACAATGGTCTTGTACTGCTGCAGTCCTTTACCAGTACATAGGCTGCAACCTGCAGGGAGCTACAACTCTCTCTTGTTTTCCAGTCTCTCCTGGAAGGGAGCTACAACCCCCTACTTCTTTTCAAGGACCACTTTTCATAAATTTTCAAACTGGATCCATATACATCAAATGATCATCAAGTATATGTAAATTACACAGTCAGCTGCAGTAACCAGATCAACAATAACAGAACTGAACCCATAACACCTTATCAACATAAAAATTCAATCAACAGAAGATCTTAAGACAGATACGCAGTTTTCCTTTCACTGGCCTGCATCCCCACGCACTTCACCTTCTGTGCCTCTGCGTATACATGCAGAAAGCCTTCTGTTGCGCCGCGTGCCTACGCACTTCTTCTTCAATCGCGCTGCGTACAGTTGCTGTAGGTACGCACCCAAATACACTATCGCGCCGCGTACTTCACTGAAGCCACGCACTCAAAGACACTATCGCGCTGCGTACTTTTTCTGTGCGTATGCACCTGAACCTCCGTCTCTCTGCGTACCCACGCACTGTGCCTTCGTCGCCTCTACGTACCCACGCACTGCGCCTTTGTCGCCCCTGCGTACCCACGAACTTATCCTTCTTCTGCTCTGCCTGCCCACGCACTTGCACCATTAATCATTTGCGTACCTCTGATTAGGGCCGAAATACAGTTAGATGCTCAAATCTGATCTTGCGCTTGAGAGATCACCCTTCACAGATTCGATTTCAACTTCTCTTTTATAGATCAAGCTTTTAAACCGAGAACCCAATATTTCAGATCTTAAGATATTCAATTTTCAAAAGATACCCAAGCCAAATGATCTCCTTTGCTTTATATAGGCAAGCTCTTCCTCAAATCATGGACCAATACCATGGGAAAAAACCATAATAATACAATACCGTCGGCTAAATACCAAGGGTTAAACATAAGAAACCCCACGTATGCTTTTCTCTGCCTTGAAATGAGTGCACTGGGGGTACGCACCTCCTGAACAGCTGACCTGCATGTCTGGCCGCGGTCCCTGCACGGCGTACCTGCGGGTACGCATCCTCTGAACTGTTCTCTTGCGTACTTCTTAATTTTCATCATATTGAGAGCCTTGCCATGGGTGTTTCCATCAAGTACATCATCTGTAACATATAACCTCACCAAAAACATAATGCCAACAGAAAGTTGGGGATATATATGTGGAATGTAATTGTATCTCCAATGACTTTAGCCTACACACACCAAACTGAAACCATATTAATATAGAGTTATAATTATAAACCATTAGGTTATATAAGAAAACATTCTAGAAACTAAATGGTCTCAATTTACGAGTATAAAAAAAATTAACCCAACGTGAAATTAGCATTAGGTTTTGATGAATATAAACCTTATGCGTACATAGGAAAATTATAAATAAAAGTATAAGTAGTAATTAATATTATTACCCCATCCAAACATTATTAACACAAATTTTATATCACATTTGCAGACTGATAATGTAGCACGAAGTTTGACATTGATTACTAGATTTAAATAGGTTAACATTTTTCGTAGTACTGTCACTTTAAATTACTGTATAAAAAGGTTAACGTTTTTCATAGTATTGGCATTTTAAATCACTGCACATCCTTAACTTGTTTATTGACGGGTGGCCATCCGGCCCTAGGCTCTGGAAATCTCGGGGGCCACTTAAATTCACCACAAGTGTTGATATGTTGGCTCTGGATCGCATGGTCAGCTTTGACCTAGGGTTCCTTTTGGTACCACCCGACCTAACCTCATCCTCTGTACTCCATTTGCGTTGCTCATTTAGGCAGGGTTTCTCTCTTCAAGTCTTTCCAACGATGGTTGCCCCTTGACCTTTTTCACACCCAATGTTACTGGAAATGCTGGTTTTCGAGAGCCCATTTCGATTTCTCACCCGTCAAAGGAATCTACAGCTCAGGAACTGTCCACATATAATTCATGTTTGTGTTTCTTCCTTTATTACTCTGGTCTCCAGTTTCTATGTCTAGGTATCTAAGATTACCTTTGCTGTGATTATTTGCAGGTGGGGGTCCATCGGCCAATCTCATTATCTTGTTTACATGCTCAGTGCATCAGAGACCCATAACGATGGGTAATTTTTTGGTGCTATTACAATTTTTACTTGTTTTTCTGATGATTCAAGTTGTCAACTATTAAGTCTGCAAGTGCTGGCTTCCTGACAGGTTACCCTCCAACTCTGCATGGTGTTCATCAGGCCTCAAACACTTGTTCCTGTCTATTGGAGTTTAGTCTAATGGCCAAATTTATCGCTATATTGAATATTCAATGGTTTTCTTTCGTTGCTGCTCAAAATGCTTAATTTTTAATGTTGTATCTTAGGGTTTGATTGGTTCTGTTTTCTTTGAGGAAGATGACAACTTCCTATTGTAATTTTAATCTACCATGTTCGTTATTTTTTAGGCTCTGACGTAATGGATCTTCATACCTTCGAAATTATGGTTTCTTGTGAACAAATGATTTTCAAATTTTCTTGAATTCATATTTATGGAAATGTTGTAGCGGTTGGGTTTGGAACCGTTTATTTTGATTAATGGCCATGCGCGTTGTGACAGTCATTTATCTTCTGTTACTTAATTGATGATTTTACTCGTATAATTTCTTGTTTATGTCGGCTCAGATTTGTTTACTTATATTCCATACAATTATCTCTGTATTGATTTCATTCATCACAGTTCGCCCCCTCTGGAACTACCTCTCTGGCACCCTTTGGGTTTTTTCAAGAGGGAAATCCGAGGGTTTTATCATGAGTTCTTTAAACCCTCACAGCTATAGATAATTGATTTTTGTATTAAATGTATTATTTGCTATGTTGTCATCGGTTGTTTACTTAGATTCCATACAATTATCTCTGTATTGATTTGATTCTTCATAGTTTGCCCCCTCCGGAACTGCCTCTCTGGCACCCTCTCGGTTTTTTTGAGAGGGAAATCCGAGGGTTTCATCCTTTTAACCACCAACTCTTTAAAACCTTGTGGCTACAGCTAATTGACTTTCATATTAAATGTATGATTTTATATGTTGCTATTGCTTGTATTCATTTGCATGGTTATTGATTTTCAATTGAGTTTTATATTTCTAACATTATTTATAAATAGAATTGGTAAATATGCAACACAATTCAATCTAGAGTAAATAACTCACAAATTACTTTTATATTGGGAAAACTCACTGGATGGAATCCTAACTCTGTATAGAGGACCCCTCCAAGGGATTGCACAAGGTTGTTTGGAAATCCATTTGAAGAGAAACATTTTGGAAACTTCAACCAGCTACTGTGCAATGAGGCAGAGGGCAGAGGATGCCCATGAATTTCCAAATATCCCAATGTTCACGACACTAAATCCGTAAGCCTCACCCACATCACACCCTCTCAAAGGTCGTGTTTTTGCAAGATTTATTACTCAGATTAATTCATAGAGATTGTCTAACTACATAAACTATCAAGATTTTTCAACTATGCAAGAGTACTCGAAGCAAGGTTGCCTTATGGGCATAGGCTAAGTTGTATCTAAAGCGCCCCGCTTCCTGTCATGTTTTCTAGAATTTATGTTGAATATTTTGTCATCTATCTAATTTGTTGGAAATTTAAACCTCCAATTTGCTATAAATTCAAAGCTCAAACTCTATCAAGCAATTTTTGCAATCCCTGCAATGGATACCTGTACCCCATGCATTTCAACCTATTTTGAACTGACCGTGACACACAAAATTGCAAATTGAACAATGTATAATTTGGAATCTGCAATTCTATTAATCACTGGATTCTCGTGAAATAAGGGCAATTTAGTTAGCCATATTACATTGTATTATGTAGTTTCTATCTTTATAAAGGCACACATAGAATTAAAATGGGTAGCCCCAATTTTGGTGCTACTAAGACTAAGAAATAAACGCTTTGCAAAAATGTACACAACCATGTGCAATTGAGATCCTGATATGGACATAAGCTAGAGTCGTTTGTGCATATGGGAAAGCAGTTTGTGAAGTTGGGAAATGGATAGACTTGGGACCTAGTATCAACTGTTCAAATCAACGGATAAACTTAACCCAATTGTCTAACAAAAGATCGAATGGCACAGATTATGACAAGAGGGTAGCTAGGAGAGTTCTTTTAAGAGGGGAATGCCTTACAATGTAATTATTTCAGTCGCAATCTCAATGATACAAAAAGTAAGTACTCTTATGTCGAAAAGTTAGCTTTGGCAGTTGTGCAAGCTATTCAGAGATTTCGCCACTACATCCTGCTCCGAAAGACCACTGTCTTTTTGGATGGCAACCCAATGACATATATTTTGTCACGTCAATTGTTGGGGGGCAAATACTCAAAATTGATAGTCATTTTGCAGGAATCGGATATGGAATTCATCAAGTCCAAATCAAGAAATCTCTCATTTTTGCCAAGCTACTTTGTGACCTTCCCTCGACCACCATTGATTCAACATCTGAACCATCAATTTTGGATGAGTCTATATTCCTGATATCATCATTTGACTCGTGGTATGGAGATATATTGATTTATCTCTAGACCTAAACTTCTCAACCGGATACCTCTCGCTCCCAACAACAACATATATGATACCAAGCCAACGATTATCTGATCATTGGTGACACTCTTTACCGTCGTGGTATCGATATGATTTTACAGAGGTGCCTCACACATGAGGAATTCGTGAAATGAATGATTTTCATTCAGGTGCTTGTGGTGGACACTTATCTGGATATTCTACCGCATAGAGCATTCTCCGTGCCAGTTACTTCTAGCCAACAATATTCAAAGATTGTATTATTATTGTTAGAAGTTGTCATGCATGCCAAATCTATGACCACAAAACTATATTACCCCCTGCACTATTGCATCTAGTCATTGTTGTTGGACCATTCGCCAAATGGGGCATTGACTTCATGACATGTAACCCTCACTCGGTCAGGGGGCATGGATACATTATAGTCGTCGTTGACTATTTTACAAAATGGGTCGAGGTAATGCCAACATTAAATAACAGTGGCGAAACGGCTACTCTTTTTTTTTTAACCACGTGGCTACCTGATTTGGTGTACCATAAGCCATAGTTACAGATCATGGGTCGCATTTTCGCAATCACATGATGAGTAAGTTAACTGCCAAGTTAGGACTATCACATGATAGTTACACTCCTTATTACCTGCAAGCTAATGGACAAGTTGAGGCTATCAACAAGGTCCTTAAGTGAATGTTGCAAAGAATGATAGGGGTTCATAAAAAAAACTGGAATTTAATCTTGTACTCAGCTTTGTGGGCATACCGAACCTCGGTGAGGATTGTAACTGGATTCACACCCTTTCAGTTGGTGTACAATTTGGAAGTAATCATGCCAATACAATGTGAAATTTCATCTCTCAAACTCGCGATTGACCTGTTACCCGACACTTCTGAAGAAGAATCGTCTTTCTTGGAACGTATCAATCTGGATGAAACTTGTCGTGATGCTGCATTGGTTAATGAAGCACATAATAAAAGAATCAAGGCACAATACAATAGAAATGCCAAGCCTTGTATCTTCTCAGAAGGAGACCTGGTCTTACTTTACGATCAGGAAGCTTATAAACTTGGAGCAGGAAAATTTGGACCTCTTTGGATGGGTCCTTATATTGTCAAGCGTTTTTTCACAAAAGGAGCCTACGAGTTGGTGGACTATGATGGAATTCCATTGTCACAGCCCCGAAGTGGGTTGTATCTCAAACGTTACTATCCTTAATTTAGTGTAGTAAAAATCATTGTATATACGCTTTAATTGCATGTGTGTGTGTCAATGTGTCTTTTAGAGATTTTATATGGTTAAGTAATCCACTTTGCATTTTTTGCAGATGTCGTAACTTTTGGAACCATTTGTTGGTTACGCAGATGGTGCTAGGCGTAGTACGCAGAACCTATCTTCTGTAGCATGGGCCATTTTCGCTCCAAGTGGCGAGTTAGTGAGTTTTCAAGGGATTTGTATCGGTCGATCAACAATCAATATCGTTAATTATAATGCATTGGTTGAACTTCTCTCTGATTCCATTTCACTTGGCGTTCGCCAAATCATCATTAGGCTGGACTCACAACTCATTGTACTACAACTTACAAGTGTATATAACATCTGAAACCCAACAATTCTTCGTATGTTCCTTAGAGTTCGTATTTTGGAAAGGCATTTTGAATACATTCAATATCAACATATTTCCAGAAACTTTAACATATTAACTAATTCTCTAGCAAATTATGTGTTAAACAGACATTTGCGACACATGTAAAAGTAACATTTTCAATTCACATCATTAGTTGAATAGGATTTCACATTACCATAGAAAAATCTAAAAGTAAAAATAGATATATGTTTTAAAAAAATTTACAAAATTTGTGTCCAAGGCAAGTTTGGTCATCTGACCCAAAAAACTCAAAATGCATGCAAAAAACATCTTAAGTAGACCCAGTGATGCTCAAGATAACAGGTCACAGCTTGTGCTATCATGCACAAAAGCCTCATCCAACAGCTAGGAACACCAATAGTGTGGCATAGAAGCCTCATAGGTAACTCCTCAATCCAGACATCTGGAATACCAAGGGTTAATCCCTCTATGTGATCCTGCAACCCTGCCAATGTTTCGGCCAAATCCAAGTCCTGGAGAACTGCTCTTCCAACATTTCTCCGCACTAGCCCACCTACCTCCTGCTGGTGTCACACAAGTCGAACAGTACCCACATCTGCATGCATGAGAATGATTTTAGTTTAGTCTTGGAAACATTAAAAACACAAAAACATGTAGAAACTTGAAAAATCAAAAAACACTTTGGTCAAACAATTTACCTATAGCACCCCATTATGCTTCAACTAGTAGAATCAAGTCTGGATCTCCACGAAAATCCATCCCTAGGTATGGATGCTACTGGATGACAAGGTGTTGTCAATCAAGCCAACTAAAGAATGTAGTCGAAAAAATGATTGTTGACTAACCCACATGTCGAGCCATCAATTCAACCCACCTCTACATCTGTGGATCTCTAGGACTAGCTACACCTAGTGATACATGTTGCAGTTGCATCAATCGAATTCTCTCTAAGGTAAAAGAGATTAAGATTGAACCTTAGCATAAATTATTTGTCTTACCACTTTTTGCCTTGGTCAATTGTTTTTTCAGTGAAGAAAGCACGGCCTCACACCAGTTGAATACTTTTGGATCTAGACACTCAAGTGCATACTGCATATATGATCTGTTCACCAGATGAAGTGTCACATTGCCAACCAACTTTGTGATTGTGAAGAGGATCGTTCTCAATGGAAAATCACTTACATCCATAATGTTTATTTTCCCATCCTTGCTAGGCTTTGTACCTAGCCAACAAAACTGTTAATGTAATCCCTCACCGATTCACCTCCACAGGAAAATCCAGAAAGTGATATGGGGGAACCTCATCTCAACAGTCTGATAAGAAAGTAAATATCATCAATGGTAATAGGGACCATTTTTTCCCCTATGTGAAAAGTCTGATCTTTCACATCCCATGCATGAACAAGGAACTACAATAGTTCTATTTGTTGTCTCATTCTGGATAACCTGGAGTATTTGAGTAACCCACAGTTTTTGAGGGCCTCAACTGTACCTGGATTATTTAGGGAAACCATGTCTTTTTCTTCATGCTCTCTTTCTCTCGATGTAATTGGCATTCTGATCTGATGAAAGCCTGAAATCCAATCATAAGCTTAGTTAGGATCCCATGCAAAAAACAATACAATTTTTGGAGCAAACAACTAAATCAAGTTTGTGAAACTCACCCATCGTAGCCTAGGCACAGAGACAGTGTGTTGAAGAGAAGGCAGCCTTCTATCAGGGTGCTCTTCAATGTAGTTTTTGATGTGAAAGCTTGCGCTAATCCCAGGGCGAAAATATCAAATCCCAGAGGCCCCAAATAACCCTGAAACTTGCATGAAATAGTAAAAGAATGACCTAAAAAGAAATAGGAGGGGTAGATCTCCTACCTAGTCCAGACGACACAAGAAATGGTCCACAGAATCTCTCGCAATCAGCTGCTAAAGTTCAAGGTAAAAAACTAGCCCAGAGCACAAAACTGAATGGTAAGTATCAAATGGTAAAAATTACATGGTAAAAACTTGTTTTATGTTTATTTAATGTTCATTAATCGAGTAAACATTAGTATTTGCCTATTTTTACCTATGAAACAATTATTTTTAATCCACTTGGTGGTGTTTAGGTTTTACAACTGACTTGCAGAATTAGACGTGCTCAACTGTAAATTGTACCTTTGACCACATAGCATACTTTTATCTCTTTTTCGAGTTCTGTTAATTAATGAAAAAGGAACCCCCTTGGAGTCTTCTTTAAGCTCTTTTCAAACTCTCTAAATATGAAAATATTGTCGAATGCTTGTACTTTTCAGCTTGTTAACGGATTGGAAATGGCATCTACTCAGTATACGTTTAACCATTTTTCGGGTTGAGATAGATTATTTACGAAAAAGGAATATGTTGACTGAACATGGTCAATAGGTTCTCTCTCGTATTGTTTTACGCTTTTTCATACTTGAGAGACAAATCTATGTAAATAACTTGTGGAGTTTTCTGTTTGTCCCTTTTCAAACTCTCTAAACATGAAAATGACCTAGTTATCGTTGTCGTTAATCTCGTTAAAGCATCAAATAGCAACAAACTTGTCCATCTAGACAAGACCGAGCCTCACCTTCGCTAGACTCGTTAAAACATCACATAGTGATGGATTCACTGGAAAGGTGGAATTATACAACAAGAATATATTATCCTCCTCAAGCTTGACAAAAAATAAAGAGGTATTGGGCAGCAATGACTGGGGAAAATGGAAAAATGGGAAAACCACTTTATGGTAGTAGGTTTCTCTTGAACATGACACTTTCACTTCATCATTGTGACTATTTGAGTTGGGTTATCAGCTTGATGGTTATCGTATCATTGGTCTATCATACCATCCATCACTTTGTTTTGGGTCAATGCTACCAATTCATTTTAGTGTCGTCGACATGTTCAAGAGAAGTCATCCAATTAAAATTCATCCTTTGCAATACCATAAACCTTCATTTTCATGATTGTCATTCCTAAACCGTGTGTCATCAGTCAAGTTCCGTTTCAAAAATCATTACACTTGTTTTGTGTCGTTGATGTGGGATACATCAAGGCCCTCCTGCGACGAGTCGCTTCTTATCGACATTAGGTCATTATCCAAGAAGTTGACTTAGAAACACCCTTCCATTACCTTGAGGCTTTCATACATCAATGGCAAGTTTCTCGCTTCTGGCAACAAGTTGACAT
>APFE031470779.1:352157-399882 GCA_000404065.3 Pinus taeda | reverse complement strand
TAGGATCATTTTTGCTTTTCACAAATCCATTCTGAAGAAAGAAGGTATCAATATTTACATACCATGATCTTGGTGCCTGTTTCAAACCATACAATGCTTTTCTTAACCTGCAAACCAGATGCTCCTGTCCTTGTTTGACAAACCCTTCAGGTTGAACCAAATAAACTTCTTCCTTTAAATCACAATTTAGAAAAGCAGATTTGACATCCAATTGATGTATATTCCAATTATGTTTTGTGGCTAAGGAAATCAATAATCTAATTGTATTCAACTTAGCTACTGGTGCAAAAGTGTCTTCATAATAAATTCCCTCCTTTTGAGCATATCCTTTTGCTACTAATCTTGCCTTAAATTTATCAATTGTACCATCTGCTTTAAATTTTGTTTTGTACAACCATTTGCTTCCAATTGGAACTTTATTTTCAGGAAGTTCCACTAATTCCCATCTTTGATTTTTCATAATAGAAGCATACTCATCATTCATAGCATTAATCCATGGTTCATGTTGTTTAGCCTGCTCATAATCAATTTGTTCTTCAACATTCATTATATTAGACATTAAGGCATAGTCTCTATACCTTGCAGGAAGCCGAGTCTGTCAGGACGACCTTCTTGGTGCTTCAATGCCTGTGGGTGTTCCATCCATGACTCGTCGGCTTTGAGGTGAATCACCCCCTTGTGATGACTCACTGCTGCTAGATGTGCTCATACTGCTGCTATCATCCTGATCCTGTACTTGTACCTGTTCCTATTCTTGCTTAATCAAAGTATCAAGTTTGATATGTTCATCATTAGAAATATGCCATGTATCATTCTTTGTATTACTTTTATCAGTCTGCTCATGAAACAATACATCACGGCTTGCAAATAGTTTATGGGAACTTTGATCAAACAATTTATAGGCTTTTTGATCCGTACAATATCCAATGAAAACACACTTGATGGACTTGGCATCAAGTTTTCTTCTGTTAGCCTTAGGAATATGAGCAAAACCAGTACATCCAAAGACTTTGAAATGACTCACATCAGGTTTATAACCATAAAGAACCTCAAAAGGAGTTTGAAAAAAGAAGAGCGCATGAAAAATTTTGACCTGGAGTCAAATGGTTCTGATTTGGCTTTGACTGCAAGAGGCAAAAGATCATTCCGAGGGAGACCATGGGATAGGAACAAAGGCCGTTTTCAAGCAAAGAAAAAAGGTATGGCACCTCCTGATTCTTATGTTAAAAGGAACATTGCATGTGATTATTGTGGAAAACCTAGATATCTGGCTAAAGATTGCTATAGGAGAAAGAATAATGAATCAAATCAAAGACATAGCAGGCATAATGGAAATTACACAAACAGAGACACCTCAGTGAATGATGGATTTAAAAATCTTAAGTTATTTCTTTCTGATGCTGCATTGTCTGCTGAAACTGATGATGAGAATGCTTGGTTTATAGATTCTGGTGCATCGGCACACATGACTTGTAATAAAGAATGGTATGATAAATATTATGAGAAATCTGATGGTACACATATTTACCTAGGAGATGATAGGTCACTTAAAGTTCAAGGCTATGGCATAATAAATGTGTACTTACCTATGAGACAGATTCATAATGTGATGTATGTACCTGCTCTCAAAAAGAATTTGCTATCTGTTTCCATTATCACTGATAATCATTTAAAAGTAGAATTTGATAAATTGGGGTGTATAGTGAAAGATGTTCAGGACCACTACAGGGTTGTTTCTACAGGTACCAGGGTTGGAGGATTATACAGATTGGATGTGACAGTCAAGCGCCATGTTGCATTGACATCCCAAGAGACATTGACAACAGAATTATGGCATCACGGGTATGGGCACCTAAATTACAATGATTTATCGTTGTTACAAAGGAAATCAATGGTTGAAGGTCTTCCTGTTATGAAGTGTGAACATTTACCATGTCAAGCTTGTGCACTTGGTAAGAAGCATAGAGAAGAGTTTCTTGTTCATACTGAAAAACGAAAGTATGATATACTTGAATTAATTCACATTGATGTATGTGGCCCTATGCAAACTAGGTCTCTTGGTGGTGCTTCATACTTTGTTATTTTTATTGATGATAGATCGAAATATACCTGGGTCTATTTCATTAGAAGGAAAAGTGACATATTTGAGTATTTTAAAGAGTTTCGAAATATGGTTGAAAAACAAACAGGAAAGTGCATTAAAATACTCAGATCTGATCAAAGGGGTGAATATAAATCAAAAGCATTTAACACCTATTGTAAATCTAATGGAATTCAACAACAGTTCACAGTGCCACATACCCCTAAGCAAAATGGTGTTGCTGAGCGATGGAATAGAACCTTGGTGGAATCTGCTTGTAGTATGCTGCAAGGTAAGAACATTTCTAATGGTTTCTGGGCAGAAGCCATTAACACTGCTGTTTATCTGAAGAATCGATGTCCCACTATGCAATTAGTTTTTCAAACTCCTTTTGAGGTTCTTTATGGTTATAAACCTGATGTGAGTCATTTCAAAGTCTTTGGATGTACTGCTTTTGCTCATATTCCTAAGGCTAACAGAAGAAAACTTGATGCCAAGTCCATCAAGTGTGTTTTCATTGGATATTGTACGGATCAAAAAGCCTATAAATTGTTTGATCCAAGTTCCCATAAACTATTTGCAAGTCGTGATGTATTGTTTCATGAGCAGACTAATAAAAGTAATACAAAGAATGATACATGGCATATATCTAATGATGCAATATCTAATGATGCACATATCAAGCTTGATACTTTGATTAAGCAGGAACAGGAACAGGTACAGGTACAGGATCAGGATGATAGCAGCAGTACGAGCACATCAAGCAGCAGTGAGTCATCACAAGGGGGTGATACACCTCAAAGCCGACGAATCATGGATGGAACACCCATAGTACCAAGAAGGTCGTCTCGACAGACTCGCTTCCTACAAGGTATAGAGACTATGCCTTAATGTCTAATATAATGAATGTTGAAGAACCAATTGATTATGAGCAGGCTAAACAACATGAACCATGGATTAATGCTATGAATGATGAGTATGCTTCTATTATGAATAATCAAACATGGGAATTAGTGGAACTTCCTGAAAATAAAATTCCAATTGGAAGCAAATGGTTGTATAAAACAAAATTTAAAGCAGATGGTACAATTGATAAATTTAAGGCAAGATTAGTCGCAAAAGGATATGCTCAAAAGGAGGGAATTGATTATGAAGACACTTTTGCACCAGTAGCTAAGTTGAATACAATTAGATTACTGATTGCCTTAGCCACAAAACATAATTGGAATATACATCAATTGGATGTTAAATCTGCTTTTCTAAATGGCGATTTAAAGGAAGAAGTTTATTTGGTTCAACCTGAAGGGTTTGTCAAACAGGGACAGGAGCATCTGGTTTGCAGATTAAGAAAGGCATTGTATGGTTTGAAATAGGCACCAAGATCATGGTATGTAAAGATTGATACCTTCTTTCTTCAGAATGGGTTTGTGAAAAGCAAAAATGATCCTAACTTGTATGTTAAGAAAGATGAAAAGGGAAATGTTGCTTTAATATCTTTGTATGTGGATGATCTCATTATAACAGGTAGTGCTCACAGGTTAATTGAAGAAATTAAAGTTCAGTTGTCACAGGAATTTGAAGTGAAAGATTTGGGTGAAATGCATTATTGTTTAGGAATTGAGGTATGGAGAGAACCTGGTAAAACTTTGATCACTCAAAGCAAATATACAAAGGAGATTCTTAAAAAGTTCAATATGACAGATTGCAAAGCTATGTCAACTCCCTTAGAACAGAATGCAAAGTTGTACAAAGAAGATGGATCGAAAGAGGCAGATGGAACATTATATCGTCAATTAGTGGGAAGTTTGAACTATCTCACCACTACCAGACCAGACATTGCATACTCAGTCAGTATCCTTAGTCAATTCATGGCTAAGACTTCAGGAAATCACTCGAATGCTACAAAGAAAGTTCTCCGATACTTAAAGGGAACAGTAAATCTTGGTATTATGTATACTGATGAATCTGATGTTGTACTGACAGGTTTTTCGGATTCAGATTGGGCAGGAAATCCAGATGACAGACGATCTACCTCTGGCTATGCATTTCATATTGGATCAGGGGTTGTAGCTTGGAGTAGTAAGAAACAGCCAACTGTTTCTTTATCATCAACAGAATCAGAGTACAAAGCTTTGACCAATGCCACCTGTGAAGCTATTTGGTTGCGGAGAATCCTTGCAGATCTTGAAGAAGCGCAAAGTGGTGCAACATGTATCAATTGTGATAATCAGAGTGCTATCAAATTAGCACATAATCCAGTTTACCATGCCAGAACAAAACATGTTGAGTTACAGTACCACTTTGTACGGGAGAAAATTGAGTCAAATGAAATTGGACTGATATTTTGTAACACCAAGGATAATGTGGCTGATATATTTACTAAGCCCCTTGGTAAAATCAAATTTGAAGTTTTTAGAAGTCAGTTAGGTATTGTAGAAAATCCATTTCTCCATTAAGGGAGGATGTGAGAATAATGAAGAAATAAGAATTAGTTATTAGTTATGGGTGGTTGAACTGAATTAGTTAGGAATTGGTTGCCAGAATTAGTTGTTAGTTTCCTATATAAGTATAATGTATTGAGCAGATGAATAAATGAAAAATGGTGTGAGCTTTGTCTCACTTTGCTGAGGTTTCTGCCTGTGTTTTATTGTAGTTTTTATTCTAATTCAATTTTCCAATTGAGTTATCAGGGAAGATGGAGATTCCTGTAAAATGCTCGGATCCATGGCGACATATTTATCCGGTAACCAGTAAGGAAGGTGGGCATTGTAGCATTACGAGCGAAGCTGAGAGTTCTCTTTTTAATATCCGCAGAACGCGAACAGTCGAAAATCCCCCATCGCCGGCTTCCCCAATCATTGCTGCTAATCATTCCTCCGCAATCCACAGCGAGGGATATTCGGTCGGAGAACAAGTAGCGGATGGTGGTTTAAAACTGAATCCACCAGGCCATGTATGTCAGTATCTGCCAGAAGTAGAGGTGGTTCAAAGTGGGGTTATTCGACCCGAGGATAGTTGCTGTAACTTGTTTTGCAGTTTGGAAGAGCAAGACACTCTGATGCCGTGGGAATAGTATTGGCGTATCAAAATGGGGTTAATCAAGCTGAGGATAGTTGCTGTAACTTGTTTTGTAGTTTCGAAGAGGAGGGCACTCTGATGCTGTGGAAATAATATTGGCGTCTAGCTGATGAATAAACCTAACATGGTCTATCTAGGGTTTTAGGGTGTGGGCTACCTCAGTGCTCCGTTGCTCCGGAAGTGGTATGACCCAAGCGCTCCACACACCTTATCTTCATTTTGATGTGCGTAGCGTTTTGGGAGGATCTGAAAATACAGGGAAAAAACAGACATATGTTTACCACATTAGCGATCTTGAAATTTTAAAGTTATTCATTTTGACTTTCACTTTTGTATATTTAATTTTTAAAATTAGTATATTTTTTTAATATATTTATTTTAAATAAAATTAATTAAATAATTATTAGGGTGATAATGATCAACTTCCATTGATATCAGATTTTAACCGATAGAAAAGATTATTTAGAATTTTTTGTTTTTATATTTAAAGAGTATTGTTATGTTCTTGATCACTATTAATATTGTAATAAAGATTTTGAAATTAATATCTAATTTCAGTAGAAGTATATATTATAGGGAAAGTGTCATTTTTCTTTCATCTTTTTAATATTACAATGATATAGATTCTTGTCTTATGTTATGTCTTATTATTTTATTATATTTTATAGGAGTTAGTTTTAATTTCAAGATTTTTTTATGGGTGGATAAGAATTGAAAATTATTTTTTTATTTTGTAAATTAAAATGGAATATTTTTTGTAAATTTTAATTTTTCTTTTTATTTTTAAATAAATTGACTATCTCTTTATATTATTTAAATTTATTATTATTATTATTATTTTATAATAAGAAGAAGAAGGAGAAATCTTATACAAATTAACTTCTCTATACTTCATACTATTTTTTCCTTAACATTATAATTTCAATTGAATTTGGGATGAACATCAATTCCAAAATACTCTTATGAGAGCACTTGAAACTAATTTAATTTCCCAAGGAAGAAATCGAACTTTTTATAGCTGTGACAAAAAGTTACATTGTATATGCTGTTAGGCATATAGGTGACTATATGATTTTCAATCAGAGTTTATTGAGATGTTATTTGAAGGTTTTCTCCTTCTACCATCACACTTGTCTGACATTGAATCAGTGATCTATTTTTAAAAACACGGGCCTCCTCAAAGAGGAAAACAACCCCGTTTGATCATCTTTCTGAGCAAAAATAAACATCATCATATGTCTCAAATACAAGCAAGAACACATACTGATGGGGCTAAATCATTCTTAGGTCTCCTCAGAAAGGAAAACAACCATTTATTTCCTCTTATGGTTGATTTGAGTGAGGTGGTGTGCTGGTAGTCGAGGTATAAATATCTATTTTTGTACCGTTGGCCCCACTACCACATCATCATTCTCCTCACCTTAGAATCAACTACCACTTCGGGCATCTATAGCTTAAGTGCTTTCGACCTCATACTCCTTTCCTTTGACAAGACTACTACCACGTGTGTGAGGACTAATTGTTTTGTCCTCGCTGAATGAATGAAGGTGGCCAAGTTAACTAGTTGTCTTTCCCTTATAAACCAAATCGCTCACAATATTTACATCTTTTGATCACATTGTTCAAATGAAACAGTGGAAGTGAGATACTTACTTATGGTAACAATACCTTGTTGTAGTTTGTTGAAGAAATGAGGTTTTTGTTGTGTGTTGGATGCATGTGATTTCTCCTCTTTTTTTTATATTGTCCTTTGATGATTTTCCTTGATGTGCAGGTACCTCGTGTTGATGATGATGATGCTGATGTTGCCACTAGGATCTGGAGGATCTTTCTTCTACCTTTGTATCCCCATGCTTGAAACTTATTGCAACCTATGATTTCTGTTTTGTGGGATAGGCTGCTATAGGATTTCCTACAGGATGTCTTGTAGATGCTTCTCCCACAAAAATTTTAATCATATTCTACTGCTGGGATCTGAGGATGACTAGCATGGGAAGAGATGAGGTCTAGCGGTTTGTGAATGATGAAAAATAACCTTCAGGTGTTGTCCCCCTTCCTTTCTGTCTTCATATTTTTTCTCTGTATTTTTTTTTTTTTGAAAATTGTAATTTTTGGAAACTGGTTTTTTTTATTAATTTAGGGGGAAATCATGGTGGAGATGCTCATTCTACAACTCACTTTGAAGGATGTGTAAATATGTCTATCTCATGGCCCCTTTTAAAATAAAAATAAAAAATAAAAAAATTATGTTTTAAATAGACAAATAATGTTGGCTATAATAAAAAAATGAATATAATATAAAGTAAGTAGAAGTAAAAAGATGTGTATGTTATATCAACTTCATATATATCTATATACAGAAAAACATTGTTAAAATAACAGTTAAAATAAACTAGCATTTGCACTAGATGTTGCAAAGGAAACACAGTAAGGCATAAATTGAGGAACAATAGCGACATGTGAATGGGCATTGAAAGTAAGAATTTATAGAAAAGATTGAAAGCAGGGGTGGAAGATTGAGTTACAGTTGCAGCTATATCCTTGAGTTACTTGTGAGTATTCCGAATATGGATATTTTGTAAATAAAAATAGTATCATGTATAGGTTATCCATTATCCATGTAGTTGTTATGGTTTATGTGAACATGTTATGGTCTAATATTTTAAGGTTTATTGTTTTTAATTATGTAGTTGTTATGGTTTATGTGAACATGTTATGGTCTAATATTTTAAGGTTTATTGTTTTTAATTTTAAAACAAGTTTGAAGGACACAAGAATGCAAAACATATGATATTTTTCTTCATTTATGCTATTTTTCCACATGCTACCTACTTATCGCAACAACTACTATTAGGACGGCTGAAAATTTCAGAGCTGTAGTAGAGGTCGAAATTCTAAATCTGGGGGTCGAAGTTGTGCTGCTGGAAGAGATTTTCCTGGTTTTGATTGGGACAAGGGAAGCACATCACCTATAGTGATTGGAATTGGTCTTGGAGGGTATAGGTCTGTCTTGGAATTTGTCAATTAAAGAATATATAAGAAGAGAAGAGATTTTGGGTTTTTCTCTCAAGCGGAGAGGTTTTGGCCTTGGCTTGCAACCTACATTTTGTGTTTTTGTTCTTCTTGTTTTGGTAGTTGTTTAATAATATACAGACATAATAACAAATAATGAAACTGATAAGTAAGAAAAAGTAAAAAGAGATCACAAGCAGTAATTTTTCATTCTTTAAGTTGCATTTTCACCTGTATATAAAATGGATTCAACCTCTTCAAAATTTAGTTTTTTTAAACTACTTTATTTGTCTATAAGTTAATATAAGATTATGTTATTTCATATTTCCTATGGACATCTAAATTTTTACCACTTCTTCTTAAAATGAACACTATTATTGATATTTTATAATACTTTTAATTAAACAAACAAGCAAATTCAAAGTAATATGCTTATCATGTTCCCCCATTTGAAGAATATACAATTGGAGATTTGTATTAGCTTATCAAGTTCTCCCATGTGCAACTTTATTATTTATTTCCAAATATGGTTGGATGTTTATCTTTGATCAATTTTTGCAACAACAAAAAAACACATGGAACCAACAAAATTTTTGTTATAAGATTAGTTGCATAACAATTAATAATATTAATAATTATGACATTCAAATTAGTGTTAAATTCAAATTTGATATATTATTTGATAAAGATACCTTCAATGTTTAATATATATTATTTGGTGTATTATTCGATAAAAATACATTAGAATAAATCTTAAAAAATCCAAATAACTATTTCTAAACTATGAAAATAACCAAACTAATTTAAGTAAATTTGTTATTTCTACATGTAACCTATAATACGTATAGGAAGGTGTGACTTAGACGCTTGTGTTCATATCGTGTCAGTAACATGATTTTAAAGAAAAGTGGAGTCAGTAATTCGTGTCAAGAACTCCGTCTATAAAGATCCTCTGAAAGGTTGGAGCAATTTAGCCAGCAATAACCTGCTGTACGTTGCGCACCGTCAAAGTAATTTTAACCAGTTTTTTAATCAGTTTTGTGTTGGCCTTGATTTTAACCAGTTTTTTACAGTGAGAATGAGTTTGACAGCTGATTTTAAATTTAGAAAGCTGGAAAAAGATTACGAATTCATGCTAGAAAAAAAGAAAAATCATTACTCAATAAATAAGAGGTGAGTCTAAATAACCCATCAAAATCAATAAAAATAAATAACAAAATAAATAAAAATTTCTTTATAAAGTTGACCTTACAAATTGTAATTTAAACGCTAGCAGAGATAACAATAGAAAATGGACTATAACTAATTATGATAAAATTACCTAAATCATGCGAAATCTGTTAATAATTCACGGGTGTGAGCCAATTCCAAATAATAAAACATTTCGTGACATTCACAACATATGTATGCCGAGAAGTGAGTCAAACCGACACTGCCCATTGTTCTTTTAAACCCACTCTGGAATGGGTAGATCTGCTGGTATGTGGCGCATCAGCAATTTCCGAAAATGATTTCACGGTGCCCAAACCAGAACGCGATGAGAATCGAACTGGGGTAAATCCCAGCTTAAAAGTCTGCTAAATAAAATTGGGTAAAAGTATCCTACATAAAATTGTTGTTAGAACACTAAATTATTTTTAAATCTATTAGATCAATCATAGTACAACGCAATCCATTAACTAATTATTTATCTAAATCAAGAATATAATTATTTGTCTAAATCAAATACATCCTTATCACAAATTTCACGATGCCCAAACCAGAACGCGATGAGAACAGAAATGGGGTAAATCCTAGCGTAAAAGTATGCTCGATAAAATTGGGTAAAAGTATCCCACATAAAATTGTTAGAACATTAAATAAATTCAAATCTATCAGATGAATCATAACATAGTACATCACAATCCATTAACTAATTATTTGTCCAAATCAAGAATCTAATTATTTCTCTAAATCAAATACATCTTTACCACAAAAATTAAATTTGATTAATACTAATGAAAAAATTATACCCATCTTATAATCCAATGAACATTAACTGCTGCCACAGACATTAAGTCACGCCCCCAATTCTTTTTTCTTTAATTGGTCGGGTGCGGCACCGCCTAAGTAACCAACTTTCTTCATAATTATGTTACTTTATGAACTACGCCTTCATTCATTCATATAAGCCATCAAATACATTATAATGTGCGGAAACCATCATAATAACATGATAAACGACAATATAAACACCAGCAATATGCAAGAGAAGGACTTCTTTATTATATATGAGAATTTATTACAATGACCAAGAGCATCACTCCACCGGCGTTCATAACCGAGGTTGAGCGCCCGCCCTTGCAAGAGCGCACGGCAGTCACACCACAACACTTCACCAAACAACACAATATAACAACACACGATCTTATGCCCAAACGGGCGGGTGTGCCCGTGCACACTCGCACCCCTCTACAACCGAGACTATGTACCAAGTTTGGCAGGCGGGCGCCTCACTACGTCCTCCACCCGCGCCCCAACTGCGCTGCACGACGTGTCTTGCCTTGCCCAACTCGGCGGGCGCATCCGCACCTCTTTGCTGCGACTCTAAGTGCACCTCTGCACTTCTCCTTGTGCGATGAGACAATGCGAAGATTGCTTGTCCAAATGAGCGCATATCCCACTTGTTTATATGCCAACGTGCGGAGAGGCCAAGCGCTCGGCCGACCCTCCATTCGCTCTAATAACCGCGTTGTTCACCATACTTCGTCGCTCTACGTGTAGTCGCCCCGCCCATGGTGCGGGACCGCCCCACCCAATGCGCCCATCGCATGTGTTCTCCCACGGTCGGTTCATTCGACAAGTCGTTCAACTTGCCTATAAGTGATGGATCGCCAACTCGCCCTTATAACATATTGTGCCCTTGGTTCTCCATCGCGTTTCCCATGCCTTAGTTAATTTTTTGGAGTGGAGGGCACGCACGCCCAGCTATACAACTGCAAGGCGTTACATCCTCCCCCACTGGAAATCATTGTCGCCCTCGACAATCCCGACTGCCTCAGTATCCTCCGTTCATACCTCGCAATCTTCCTCTTCCATCTCCAAAGTGAGTCCTTCGATTCCCAATTCTCCTCCACCGGTGCATTCTTCCATCGGACAAGGTACTCCCGTTTCTGGTGGCAACCAATCCCTATAGTTCTGAAGCTCAAAATGTTCTCCAACTCCAAGCCTGGTTTGTCCACTATCCCGGTTGGTCCTCTCGGCGGTTCAACTATCTCTAGATGGTCTGAATCAAATTTGCATCTCTTCAACTGACTAATGTGAAAAACTGGATGCTTCATGTGCATATGGTGCGGAAGCTCCAGCTCATAAGCAACCTCCCCCACTCGTTTCTTCACTTGAAATGGTCCCTCATACTTTCGTGTCAGTTTGGCGGCCGTCCCCTTGGCTTGCTGAAACTGCTCCCCGGTAATCCTGAGAAACACCACATCTCCCACACTGAAGTGTACATCCCATCTTCCCCTATCAACATACTTCTTCATCCTCCTTGCAGCATAGTGCAAGCGCAACCGTGCCAACTCCAAGGTCTCCTCCCAAGACTTCATGAACTTCTTCACATGAGGACTCCTCAAAAAACCTCCTGTCATAATGGTGTGCGGTGCAACCGGCATCTACCCATTCACCAACTCAAATGGATTATACCCTGTCGCAGAACTCTTTTGAACATTGTAGCTAAACTGTGCAATATCCAAGAGTTCAGGCCAATTCTTCTGATCAGCCGTCACATAATGTCGCAAGTAGTCCTCCAGCAATGTGTTGATTCTCTCAGTGTGCACATCTGTCTGCGGATGGTAACTCGAACTCATCAACAACTCTATCCCAACTAACTTGAACAATGTGGTCCAAAATCTCCCTCTAAAACGCGGATCTCTATCCGACACAATGCTCAATGGCATTCCCCAATACTTCATTATGTTCTTAAAGAACAACTCCGCAGTCCGCTCGGCTCCACAAGGTTTCTTTGTAGGAACAAAGACAACATACTTGGAAAAACGATCAACCATGACCATAATCCTATTATACCCCTGCACCTGTGGTAACTGAGTAATGAAGTCCATCAAGACACTCATCCATGGCCTCTCAGCAATCGGTAAAGGCTGCAACAGTCCTCCTTGCCTCTGAGTATCCGATTTGTCTTGCTGACAAATGATGCATGTATGTACATACTCCTCCACATCCTCCCGCATTTTCTCCCAAAAGAACCCCCTCTCCAACAATGCCAAAGAACGACGCTACCTTGGGTAGCCAACCCACGGAGAATCGTGGCACTCCTTTAAAAGGTGCCTCCTGAGACCAGATGTCTTTGGAACATAGAGTCGGTTTCCAAAGAACAAGTAACCGTCCCGTAGAAAGAACTTTCGTGTCTTCCCTTCCTTTATCTGCTTCACTATATTCTGCACCAAAAGTATCAGTTTCAACACTTTCCTTGAGTTTGTTTTGCATCTCTTCTGACATCTGAACCCAACTTCTACTCCTTGCTGCCCAGTCTTCACCCTCCAATGCTGCAAGTTGTCCCTTCCTGCTAATGGCATCTGCTAGCGCATTGTGTCCACCCGGTCTATACTTAATAGACATGTTGAACTCTGCCAAGAAGTCCTGCCAACGAGCTTGCTTCGCAGAAAGCTTCGGTTGTGATGCAAAATAACTTGCTGCAACGTTGTCAGTCTTGACAACAAACGGCTTCCCAATCAGGTAATTCCTCCACACATGAAGACAGTGGATGATCGCAGTCATCTCCTTCTCATGAACCGGATACCTTCGTTTTCTATCCTGCAACTTTCGACTCTCATACGCCACCGGATGCCCATCATGCATAAGAACCCCTCCTAGGGAAAAATCTGAAGCATTGGTGTGTACCTCAAACGGTCTCCCGAAGTTAGGCAACTTCAGTATCGGCGTTGTAACCATCCTTCTCTTCAAGTCATCAAATGCCTTTTGACATTTATACATCCAACACCACCTCTTGTCTTTCTTCAATAAGTCTGTCAGTGCCGATGTCACCTTGGAGTAACCTTCTACAAACTTTCGTTGGTAGTTGGTCATGCCCATGAACACCCTCATCTCATGGACATTCTTCGGTTCAACCCAGTCCTCGATCACCTTCACTCTGCTCGGCTCCATCCGTATGTACCCCTGACCAACAATATGCCCAAGGAACGGAATCTCGATCTGAGCAAACACACACTTAGACTTCTTCAAGAACAACTGATTTGTCCTCAGTTCCTTGAACACCATCACCAAGCGCTTCTTATGATCCTCCATGTTGTCACTGTACACCACTATATCGTCCAAGTATACCACTATGAACGAATCCAAGTATGGTCGTAGAACATCATTCATCAAAGTGAAAAATGTAGCAGGAGCGTTGCACAACCCGAATGACATAACAAGGAACTCAAAGCTACCATACCCTGTTACTATCACGGTCTTCTTCTCATCTCTTTCAGCTATCCGCACCTGATAATACCCATGCCTCAAGTCCAGCTTGGAGAACACTCGGGCTTTCGCAAGCTTGTCAAAGCAATCAGCAGCCAATGGCAAAGGATACCTATTTCTCACCGTCTGCTTGTTGAATGCATGGTAGTCACAGCACATCCGTAGCTCATTGGAATCCTTCTTTCGCTGGAACAATACCGAAGCTCCATAAGGGGACCTTGAAGGTCTAATGAAACTTGCATCAGCTAACTCCTTTTGCTGCCATTTCAATTCCTCCAACTCAGGCCCTGATAAACGATAAGGTGCTCTTGCCGGGGTTGCTTCCCTAGTTCAAGCTCAATGCTATGGTCCACTACATGCCTTGGTGGAAGCTTCTTCGGTAGCTCATCAGGCATCAGATCCACATACTCGGCCAGCACATCAGAAATCTCAGTTGGAACAGGCGTCCCCACTCCATCACTTTCGACTCCCTTGAACATCACTGCATATGTCTCCATATCTGACTCCTTCATAGCCTTCTCCAAACTCAATGCAGAAACATGCTGCACTTTGACTTCCCTCCTTTGCCTATGAGTGGGCAAATTCCAAGTTTGTTACTGTCTAACCAGCACCACCTCATCACAGAAGGGGACAACCATAGCCCTGTTGCCCTTCAAGAAATCCTGTCCAAGTATCACATCAAAGTCATTCATCTCCATCACCGTGAAGTCCAACTGAACCGTCCAGTCTTTTATCTGCACCGACACTTCGTGTGCCAAACCCGCCACCTTAGCTCTAGAGTTCACTGCCTTGACCTCCATGTTCGATGGGAGGATCATCAGTGTGACCTCTCTTGCCAACCGTGTCGTCATAAAGTTATGAGTGGCCCTTCTGTCCACAAGAGCTTGAATGGTCTTACCACGGACCATCAAGTCCACGAAGCCCAGACTGTTCATCCATGATTTCTCCATAACCTGTCCTTGCATACATACACATTTACTTTGTTCATCATTTAGCAACGGCTTCACCATCTGTGAACCTGCTCTGATACCACCTATCACGCCCCCAATTCTTTCTTCCTTTATTTGGCTGGGTGCGGCACCGCCTAAGTAAGCAACTTTCTTTATAATTATGTTACTTTACGAACTACGCCTTCATTCATTCATATAAACCATCAAATACATTATAATGTGTGGAAACCATCATAATAACATGATAAACAACAATATAAACACTAGCAATATGCAAGAGAAGGACTTCTTTATTATATATGAGAATTTAGTACAATGGCCGAGAGCGTCGCTCCACCGGCGTTCATAACTGAGGTTGGGCGTCTGCCCGTGCAAGAGCGCACGACGGTCACACCACCACACTTCACCAAACAACATAATATAACAACACACGATCTTATGCCCAAACGGGTAGGTGCGCTCGTGCACACCCGCGCCCCTCTACAATGGAGACCGTGTACCAAGTTTGGCGGGCGGGCACCTCACTACGTCCTCCACCCGCGCCCCAACCGTGCTGCACGACATGTCTTACATTGCCCAACTCGGCGGGCACATCCACACCTCTTTGCTGCGGCTCTAAGTGCGCTTCTGCACTTTTCCTTGTGCGATGAGACAATGCGAAGATTTCTTGTCCAAATGAGCGCATATCCCACTTGTTTATACGCCAACATGCGGAGAGGCCAAGCGTTTGGCCAACCCTCCATTCACTCTAATAACCGCACTGTTCACCATACTTCGTTGCTCTACGTGTAGTCGACCCGCCCATGGTGCGTGACCGCCCCACCCAACGCGCCCATCTCATGTGTTCTCCCATAGTCAGTTCATTCAGCAAGTCATTCAACTCGGCTATAAGTGATGGATCACCAACTCGCCCTTATAACATATTGTGCCCTTGGTTCTCCATCGCGTTTTCCATACCTTAGTTAATTTTTGGAGTGGAGGGCGTGCACACTCGGCTATACAACTACAAGGCGTTACATCCTCCCCCACTAGAAATCATTATCGCCCTCGACAATCCTGACTGCCTCAGTATCCTCCATTCATACCTCGCAATCTTCCTCTTCCATCTCCAAAGTGAGTCCTCCGATTCCCAACTCTCCTCCTTCAGTGCATTCTTCCATCGGACCAGGTACTCCCGTTTCTGGTGGCAACCAATCCCTATAGTTCTGAAGCTCAAAATCTTCTCCAACTCCAAGCCTGGTTTTTCCACTATCCCGGTTGGTCCTCTCGGCAGTTCAGCTCTCTCTGGATGGTCTAAATCAAGTCTGCATCTCTTCAACTGACTAATGTGAAAAACTGGATGCTTCATGTGCATATGGTGCGGAAGCTCCAGCTCATAAGCAACCTCCCCCACTCGTTTCTTCACTTGAAATGGTCCCTCATACTTCCGTGTCAGTTTGGCAGCCATCCCCTTGGCTGGCTGAAACTGCTCCCCGGTAATCCTAAGAAACACCATATCTCCCACACTGAAGTGTACATCCCGTCTTCCCCTATCAACATACTTCTTCATCCTCCTTGCAGCATCGTGCAAGTGAAACCGTGCCAACTCCAAGGTCTCCTCCCAAGCCTTCATGAACTTCTTCGCATGAGGACTCCTAAAAAAACCTCCTGTCACAACGGTGTGCGGTGCAATCGGCATCTGCCCATTCACCAACTCAAATGGACTGTACCCTGTCACAAAACTCTTTTGAACATTGTAGCTAAACTGTGCAATATCCAAGATTTCAGGCCAATTCTTCTGATTAGCCCTCACATAATGTCACAAGTAGTCCTCCAATAATGCATTGATCCTCTCGGTCTGCCCATCTGTCTGTGGATGGTAACTCGAACTCATCAACAACTCTGTCCCAACTAACTTGAACAATGTGGTCCAAAATCTCCCTGTAAAACGCGGATCTCTATCTGACACAATGCTCAATGGCATTCCCTAATACTTCACTATGTTCTTAAAGAAAAACTCCGTAGTCCGCTCGGCTCCACAAGGTATCTTTGTAGGAACAAAGACATCATACTTGGAAAAACGACCAACCATGACCATAATCCTATTATACCCCTGCACCTATGGTAACTGAGTGATGAAGTCCATCGAGACACTCATCCATGGCCTCTCAGGAACCGGTAAAGGCTGAAATAGTCCTCCTTGCCTCTGAGTATCCGATTTTTCCTGCTGACAAATGATGCACGTATGTACATACTCCTCCACATCCTCCCGCATCTTCTCCCAAAAGAACCCCCTCTCCAACAATGCCAAAGAACAACGTTGCCCTGGGTGGCCAACCCATGGAGAATCATGGCACTCCTTCAAAAGGTGCCTCCTGAGACCAGATGTCTTTGGAACATAGAGTCGGTTTCCAAAGAACAAGTATCCGTCCCGTAGAAATAAGTTTCGTGTCTTCCCTTCCTTTATCTGCTTCACTATATTCTGCGCTAAAGTATCAGTTTCAACACTTTCCTTGAGTTTGTTTTCCATCTCTTCTGACATCTAAACCCGACTTCTACTCCTTGCTGCCCGGTCTTCACCCTCCAATGCTGCAAGTTGTCCCTTCCTGCTAAGGGCATCTACTAGTGCATTGTGTCTACCCGGTCTATACTGAATAGACATGTCGAACTCTGCCAAGAACTCCTACCAATGAGCTTGCTTCATAGAAAGCTTTGGTTGTGATGCAAAATAACTTGCTGCAATGTTGTCAGTCTTGACAACAAACGGCTTCCCAATCAGGTAATGCCCCCACACATGAAGACAGTGGATGATCGTAGTCATCTACTTCTCATGAACCAGATACCTTCATTCTCTATCTTGCAACTTTTGACTCTCATACGCCACCAGATGCCCATCCTGCATAAGAACCCCTCCTATGGCAAAATCTGAAGCATCAATGTGTACCTCAAACGGTCTCCCGAAGTCAGGCAACTTCAGTATCGGTGTTGTAACCATCCTTCTCTTTAAGTCATCAAATGCCTTTTGACATTTATCCGTCCAACACCACCTCTTGCCTTTCTTCAATAAGTCTGTCAGTGCTGATGTCACCTTGGAGTAACCTTCTACAAACTTTCGTTGGTAGTTGGTCATGCCCAAGAACACCCTCATCTCATGGACATTCTTCGGTTCAACCCAGTCCTCGATCGCCTTCACTCTGCTCGACTCCATCCGTATGTACCCCTGACCAACAATATGCCCAAGGAATGGAATCTCGGTTTGAGCGAACACACACTTAGACTTCTTCAAGAACAACTGATTTGTCCTCAGTGCCTCGAACACCATCACCAAGTGTTTCTTATGATCCTCCATGTTGTCACTGTACACCACTATATCATCGAAGTATACCACTACGAATGAATCCAAGTATGGTCGTAGAACATCATTCATCAAAGTGCAAAATGTAGCAGGAGAGTTGCACAACTCGAATGGCATAACAAGGAACTCAAAGCTACCATACATTGTTACTATTGCAGTCTTCTTCTCATCTCCTTCAGCTATCCGCACCTGATAATACCCATGCCTCAAGTCTAGCATGGAAAGCACTCAGGCTTTTGCAAGCTTGTCAAAGCAATCAGCAGCCAATGGCAAAGGATACCTGCTTCTCATCATCTTCTTGTTCAATGCACGGTAGTCACAACACATCTGTAGCTCATTGGAATCCTTCTTTCACTGGAACAATACCGGAGCTCCATAAGGGGACCTTGAAGGTCTAATGAAACCTACATCAGCTAACTCCTTTAGCTGCCATTTCAATTTCTCCAACTCAGGCCCTGATAAACGATAAGGTGCTCTTGCCCGGGGTTGCTTCCCTGGTTCAAGCTCAATGCTATGGTCCACTTCACGCCTTGGTGGAAGCTTCTTCTGTAGCTCATCAGGCATCAGATCCACATACTCGGCCAGCACATCAGAAATCTCTGCTGGAACAGGCGTCCCCACTCCATCACCTTCAACTCCCTTGAACATCACCGCATATGTCTCCATATCTGACTCCTTCATAGCCTTCTCCAAACCCAGTGCAGAAACATGCTACACTTTGACTTCCCTCCTTTGCCTATGAGTGGGCAAAGTCCAAGTTTGTGACTGTCCAACTAGCACCACCTCATCACAGAAGGGGACAACAATAGCCCTGTTTCCCTTCAAGAAACCCTGTCCAAGTATCACATCAAAGTCATTCATCTCCATCACCGTGAAGTCAAACTAACCCATCCAGTCTTTTATCTGCATCGGCGCTTCGTGTGCCAAACCCGCCACCTTAGCTCTAGAGTTTACTGCCTTGACCTCCATGTTCGATGGGAGGATCATCAGTTCGACCTCTCTTTCCAACCGTGTCGTCATAAAGTCATGAGTGGCCCCTGTGTCCACAAGAGCTTGAATGGTCTTACCACGGACCATCAAGTCCACGAAACCGAGACTGTTCATCCATGATTTCTCCATAACCTGTCCTTGCATACATACCTGTTTACTTTGTTCATCATTCAGCAACGGATTCACCATCTGTGAACTTGCTCTGATACCACGTATCATGCCCCCAATTCTTTTTTCCTTTAATTGGCCAGGTGCGGCACCGCCTAAGTAACCAACTTTCTTCATAATTATGTTACTTTACGAACTATGCCTTCATTCATACATATAAACCATCAAATACATTATAATGTGCGGAAACCATCATAATAACATGATAAACGACAATATAAACACCAACAGTATGCAAGAGAAGGACTTCTTTATTATATATGAGAATTTATTACAATGGCCGGGAGCGTCGCTCCACCGGCGTTCATAACCGAGGCTGGGCGCCCGCCCGTGCAAGAGCGCACAGCGATCACACCACAACACTTCACCAAACAACACAATATAACAACACACAATCTTATGCCCAAATGGGCGGGCGCGCCTGTGCACACCCGCGGCCCTCTACAACTGAGACCATGTACCAAGTTTGGTAGGCGGGCGCCTCACTACATCCTCCACCTGCGCCCCAACCGCGCTGCACGACGTGTCTTGCCTTGCCCAACTCGGTAGGCGCATCGACACCTCTTTGCTGCGGCTCTAAGTACGCCTCCGCACTTCTCCTTGTGCGATGAGACAATGCGAAGATTGCTTGTCCAAATGAGTGCATAATCCCACTTGTTTATACGCCAACGTGCGGAGAGGCCAAGTGCTCGGCCGACCCTCCATTCTCTCTAATAACCGCGCTGTTCACCATACTTCGTCGCTCTACGTGTAGTCGACTCGCCCATGGTGCGGGACCGCCCCACCCAACGCGCCCATCGCATGTGTTCTCCCACGGTCGGTTCATTTGGCAAGTCATTGAACTCGCCTATAAGTGATGGATCGCCAACTCGCCCTTATAACATATTGCGCCCTTGGTTCTCCATCGCGTTTTCCATGCCTTAGTTAATTTTTCGGAGTGGAGGGCACGTGCGCTCGGCTATACAACTACAAGGCATTACACATTAGGTCCCTTGGTCGCAAAAATTGGCTTTGCCCTATAATTGGGAAAAGATTAATTTCTTAAATTATTAAACCTACAAAAAAATTAACTAGGCTTCGTAAGAAAGATCAATTATACCATGTCATGAAAAAGATTATTGATGTAAATTCCTTCCTCCCACGAAGGAATTATAATTTGGATCATAAATTCCGCCATGACAGAGGAAACAATCTATTTCATCAAAGCCCAAATTCCGCCATGACAGAGGAAATAGTCTTTCTCATCAGAGCTCAAAATTGTTGGCCTAAAAGCTCAAACCCCATGGTGCCATTCATGGTTTTTCCTCTAAACAGTCCTCCATTGATCTCCAAATCGCCAGAGAGAATATCAGGCTTGCAGTCATAGTAACTGTGAAGGATTTTGTTTTTATTTTAAAACTCCCCATTGTTTTTTAAAGCCTGGAATGGGTCGATCTCCTGGTATATGGCGCTTCAGCGATTTTCGAAAATGACTCTACGTGCCTGAAATCACATGTTGGTAGACATTGACACAATTGTTGTACACCATTTTGAGGCAAGAAGTTTTCCCAACTCTTGCCATGCCGTATACTCCAACCATGCAAACTTGGGGTTCAGTAAGCCATTCCTGTTCCTGTCTTTGAGCAGAATTTATGCCAGAACCATCAAACCCAGAGGTCGGCACATCTTGAAGCAATGACTTTTGCGGTGCTGACTTGGGAATCTGCTGAGCATTAACAATCGCTGACAAATCATCTCTAAGGTGTTGATATAGGTTATCGAAACTTACCTTCCATTCTCGTATTTGCTTTGAGAGTCTCACCGGCTTGCACACGAGACATTTGAGATACCGTTGCCGTCCCGCGGATGGATGAAGTAGGCTCTGCGCTTCTGTAAGGTATCTTTATAGCTCTTCCAAAACATCCTTCACAGTCGGCGAGGGAACTCTTTGTTGGTCCTAGAAGTTGGCGCTGATATCCTGTACAAGTCTATCCATACAACTCAAAACAGCTTGTAGAATCTCACGGTTTTCCTATTTTTGACTAACATCTTTCATAAGTTGAATCACTGGATCAAAGACGACATTACTGATTGTGGTACTCACAACTCTAGTTAAAATTTCCATGGCTTTATAGCTTTCTTGATGTTCTTGCGGCAGGAGTAGAGTAGACTTTCTTGATTTTCTCACTGCAGGAGCAGAGCAGAGTCAGAACAAAGCTACCAAAAGCGGGAGATGGATTTAGCTGAAGTATGCAATACCACTCTGCAACCAATTTGTAACTATTCCCAATGCATTTGTAACTATTTTGATCGAACGGTTGAAGTTTTTGTAATCGTCTAACATTTAATCATAGGGCGCACAAAGATGACACGTACGCAAAAAGGGGAGTGGATTTCAGAGGGAATGCCTTACGGTGTAAAAATATTTTAATGTTCTATATAAAAAAGATTTAATATGGATTATTAATAAAACGTTTTAATATGATTTAATATTGACATATACTTAAAAATACATTAACAATATAAAAAAAACATTTTAATTTAGGTAATATTGTAAAATATTTTAATATCAATTATGTATATATTATATATCATTTTAAAAAACATTATGTCTATATCATGAAAAAAATAAGTTTTATGGTATAAATGTTTATTTGGTCCTATATATACCCTATTTAGCATTCAAAAATATAATTTAAACGATGAAAAGTAACATTGTATTAAAAAAAATTGCATGTAAAAAAAATTGATCTCTCTTGACTCATCTTAAATCCGTACTTAAGATTGATTCTTCTACGACCAGCGTGAGAGGGTTTTCTTTGGCGGAATCTTCGTTCAAATCAGATACGCAAAATATTAGGTCCATAGAGTATTCTGCAGACAGCGTTCTTCTGCGGCTCACTTTTCACATAAAATTCTTAGTTGAACTATCAACTAAGTTCTTTTGATAGTTGGTTCTGCAGCCATCATTCTTTTGCGGCCAGCGTGAGTTGGGTCTGTGGCCAGCATGAGTTCTCCTCTCCAGATATATTGGTTCTACGACCAACGTGAGTTGGATTTGTGACCAGTGTGAGTTCTTCTGCGGCCAACGTTCTTCTCAAACCAGCGTGAAGTTCTTCTGCGGCCAGCGTGAGAGGGTTTCCTCTACAGCCATTTGGCGGGATCTTCGGCCAGTGGATTGCATATTCCAGATACGTTGGTTCGAATTCATGCAACTTCCGGCGTTCGCAGGGAACAGAACCGTCGACAGGACTTGAAACAGCGGTGATCTTAAAATATTACAGATCTGAGACACAGATCTGAACGACCTGTGTGGCTCCCTTTTGTAAAATTCTTCAGAAAAATTTTTATACTCAGCAGGAGAGCATTCTCTAGATGGCTCCTAGCTTTGCGAAAATAGCTGCTGGCTCAGATCCATCCGCCTCTGGGGGGCAAGCTCCTGCCCATATCGTTAGTGAAGCCCTAGCTCCCACTGTCCAGGTGGACCAGGCCTTACTCGATGAGGCTTTGAAGTTTTCTGAAAGTGCCCTAATCTTCCGATTCAATGGATTTTGGCCGCGGATGACAACTCTCCACAGTTGGATCTCATAAGTATGAAAGGCTATCATTTCTGATGCAATTAATATCTACCCCTATGCTAGGGGTTTCTTTATAGTAGATTTTGAAAACCCTAAAAGCAAACAATGTATTCTAGATTTCGGCTCTTGGTTTTGGGAAAATTCAGGCATGTTCATGAAGCCATGGAACCCATCATTCGATCCCTCAACGATAGTGATAACCTCAGCACCAATTTGGGTGAGATTGCCAAAGCTACCCTTGCATCTCTGGAATTCCTCCTCGCTAAAAGCCATTGAAAATGAAATTGGGAAATTTTACTACAGGTGCCCAGAAACTGAGGAATATGTCAGAACCACCTATGCACACATCTATGTGGAAATGGACTTCAGCTCCGGATTCCTAGCTGAAATACACCTAACAAGTAAAGACTATTTATGGAACTAGAAACTCGATTACGAAAGTGTCCTCTTCAAATGTCAATCCTGCTTTGAGACAGGCCATCTAGCCAAAAATTGCCCAAAAGCCTCCCAGAAAAATTCTGCTAGAAAAAATCACCACAAATCTACATGGTGGGAAGGAGCACAAAAAGAACACTACATTGTCATCAAAGAAAAATACTCTCGAGAAAACTCTAAATCACAAGAAATTAGGCAAGGAAGAAACAACTCTTAAGACAAGAAAGGGGAAAGCTCCGCCCAACAATAAAAAAGTGAACTCACAATAATTATGAGGATTCGAATACCGCACAAAATAAATCTTCATTTAACAACAAAACAGATCTGCTAGACCAAACTTCTTCTCCGACTATCTTCAAAATGACAAACACTATAGATCACGAAGCTAAGACACCAATGTCCCAAGAACCAGAAGAGATGAAGGAGATGCAAGATAAAGGAAGTTGGAAGACCGTAGAGAAAAAAAGAAAGCTACAACGCCAATCTCACCAAGAAGGATGATGAACCAGGAAATTAAAAACTAAGAAAACTATAGGTCCGATAGACCAATTTGGTCTCAGTGGACGTTAACCACCATCATCATCATGATAATCAAAAACAAACTTATGAAAATAAAAATTGTTCAACTTTTTTTCCTTTAATTTATTTAACTTTAAAAAAACCATTAATTTTAAAAATCTATCTATTCGTTCATACCCATATATAATAAGAATATATATACTAATATAATAATAAAATCAGTGTAATATTATATAAATTACAATTATATCATAATATTATTTAATATTAAGTAGATTGCAATATTATTATCTATAAATTTAAATAAAAATGATATATATATAATTATTTATATTTTTTAATTTATATTTATGTTGAAAATGTTTATCATCATTTCAAAATATATTTAAACTAAGTATTATATTAAATTAAATTAAAATTATTTCTTTCTAATATCATCCTAATATTTTCTCAATTTATTTTTATATATATATATATATATATATATATATATATATATATATATATATATATTATATTTTTTTTTTTTTCAAAGTTTAAACCTTAAATATTATAATCTATAAATATTGCATAAAAAAAAATCATTAATCAAATCGTACTATATAAACTACATTTTAAATAATTATTATATTAAAAAATATAAATTTATCTAATTATACATTAATATAAAAATAACATTTTACCTGACTATATGATTTTTTGTTAATTACATTGTCATTATAAATTTTAAGGACTAATTGTCATCTACTCTGTTGTGAAACATGCATTGGAAAAGGCCAAGAGAAGCGTGGGAGGAAAGAGTATGCATTTTTTGTTCTTACAGAAAAGTGGAAACATAAAAACATTTCATTTTAGAATATGAGGCCTTCAAAGACAACAGTGAAAGTTATGCAAATGTGTTGGTAGCTAGATCTTGGGATAATCTATTTAGCGAGGGGTTTCTCCAGAAGCTTGGAGCATTTATTTTGAAGCTTCACAGAAAAATGGCCAAATACATCAAGTTGATGAAGAAGCAATTTGTCCCATAGGCTATCTTTAGCCTGATAGACATTAAATAATTTTTTTATTTATTTCTTTCTTTCACTATAAAAACTTTATTTGGTTATATTGAAAAAAAGTGATTATATTTTCTTATTTTAATTATATTATATAATATTTTTATTTATAAAAATTATATCTTAAAATAAAAATTACAATCTCAATTTATATGAGAAAAATAAAAACATAATTAATTTCCCACTATGCTTTTTTTTTTTAATACTTTATTTTAAATTAATGTTTGATTTGTCTACCATTACCTTCAACTTTTTTCTATTATAAAAAAATTTGAATGAGGAAAAAACTCTTTACAAATCACTTATATACACCCTCATTTACAATTTAATCAATTGTTTTTATAAATTTTATATTCAAATTTTGCTGTTTGAATTTTTTCTTTTCATAAAATTTGATTCGAAAAGCTATACAAATCAGCCTATTTAAATATTTAACTATATCATTTATTTTATAAGATTTATAAAAAAATAATTAAATTTCTTTTAGAATAATTAAAAATTACGCTACTCTAATATGATTCCGAACCACTATTACCATAATTTCTAAACATTTTTTTTTCAGAAGAAAAATCTTAATGTTATATTCTGGAAAAATATATGTCTGCTTCAGAAGAAGCAAAATACATAAAGGACTTTTACAAGAGAAGCCAAGCCCAGATGGAAAGATACCGGAGGCCTGTAAAAAAACCCCGAGACAGCATAACCATCAGACTAACATACTTGAGCTAGAAATCGAGCTAGATATGGCATCAGCATGCTTGCGCTGTCATTACAGGCAAAGACCGGATTCGGACAAAACAAGACAGCGGGATTGACAATTAGCCATAAGAAAAAGACTCCATATACTAGCTAAGCTCCAGGCAAGGGAACGGGCCATATACAGGCAGAAAGAAAGGCCTGTTGAAAGCCCCGAAACCACCTAAACATCAGATTTACCTACATTTGACATGAAACAAGTAGCAACATACTTGTGCTTACATACTTGAAATGTGAAACGAAATAGATATAACATCTGCATGCTTGCGCTGTCATTTACAGGCAATGACCGGATTCGGACAAACAAAACAGCGAGATTGACATTGTACCTTGAGATAAAGACTCCATTTTCTGGCATTGCTACAGGCTGAAAAGATCAGAAGGCCTGTTGAAACCCCCGAGACCACCTGAACATCAGATTTCCTACATTTGACAAGAAGCAAGTAGCAACATACTTGCGCTGCCAACAAGAAGACTAGATTTCGACCCCGAGACAGCAGAATTAACCAAGAGACAGGAGGCATTGGAAAAGATTTCACTATCAAGCACTGCTCCAGGCAAGAACGGACCATATACAGGCAGAGAGAAAGGAAAAAAATTCCACTAAACAACTTGATCCAAATGAAAGAAAAGCTCGTCATTTTCAGAAAAAAGACAGCTGACAACCAGATGCTATTCCCGATGGAGGAGCTGGCTGCAAGAGATCCATGGAGCAGGTGGCTCAGAGATAGGAGGCTTTGACAATGCTTAGAAGAGCAAACACCGGCCTTTTTGCATCCTGGAAGATGAAAGAGTTCCTCCATTTCCAAATAAGCCAGCAAGAGTGAGTAAAGAGGGATCTCCACGTGTCTGACTGTCCACTCCACCACCTGATTGCTTCCTGAACAGTAGAAAAAGAAATGTGAGGAAAACCAAAGGAGATGGAGAGATCATACCATATGAACGAGGAGATAGGGCAGGTGAAGAATAGGTGAAAATTTGATTCAGAGTCCATGAGGCACAAGGAACAGCACCCCGGACCTGACCATCCCCTCTGCTGTAGCACTTCCCAAGTAAGATTTTTGTTGCAGAAAACAAACCATCGAAAAAGGACCATTTTGAGAGGGCAGGAGACTTTCCAGAGGGTCATCGGGAAGATCATGGGGGGGGGAGAAGGGGAGGGTGAGATAGCAGCATAAATGTTTTTGACTGAGATGGGGAGGGGTTTGGAAGGGAGGGCCCATACCAACGCGTCCTTTGGAGCAGCACGGTGGATGGGCATGTTCGAGAGGCCATGTTCGAAGGAGGTCCAGAATGGGGAGAGGGGGGGCGGGAGGTGAAGATCAGAAGCAGATTTCTAGACTGGGGAAAGGTTTGACCAGGAGATGATTAACTTGTCCCATGTGAAAATTCCTTTATTTTGGAGATAGAGGATCAGGGAGGGAGGAAAGGAAGATGGGCCATTTAAAATGCAGTCAATTCCAATGAGAATGCTGGCCCCCGTGTGGATTTTCCATCGCAGATTGTCCAAGAAGAACTGTTGGAGCTTTCTGAAGCCCAACCATATGGCTGATCCACTCTTTTTTCCCAATGTTTTCCTTCTGTACCAGAAAATAATGCCTTTTCCCTTAAGGTATTTCCTGTTAATGAGCAGACTCCACGGGCCACTCCCAAAGATCCCCCTGTGAAGTGTTTTGTAGATGAGGGCCTTTCCAAAGTTTTTCAGATTTAAAAGTCCCCAGCCACCGTCTTTCCTGGGTCTTGAGATATCCTCCATCCTGACGAGGTGAATTTTTGACTGAAAGGAGCGGCCGCCCCATAAAAAATTTGCTGCTAGAGAGCTCATTTTTTTGTGATGGAGGTTGGAAGAAGGAAAAGATGGGCCCAATAGACCGCAAGCTGGGACAGCACTGATTGCACCAAAATGAATCTACCTGCCAGTGAGAGGAATCTCCATTCCCATCCCGAGATCCTGTAGTAGAATCGGTCAATGAGCCATGACCAATCCTGTTTTCGATAGCTCTTTGCCTTCAGATTAAAACCAAGGTATTTTATACCATTGTCAATTGGCTCCTGGGCGCAGCCAAGCAGGGACGCTGTCCAGGAAATGAGGTCTTCATTTGAGTTGTTGTGGAACAGTTTTGATTTGTCCCTATTGATGAGGATACCTGAAGCTGATTGAAATTTTTTTAAAATGATGTGAATACAGGTCCATGATTTTTTGCACAGCATGGCAAAAATGAGAATGTCGTCTACAAACAGATTATGGGAGAGATAGATGTCTTTGCAGATTTTGATCGGTCGAATTTCCTTTTCCTGAACCGCCCTATTTATCTGCAAGCTAAGAGTGTTCATGACTAAGATGAACAGCAGTGGGGAGAGAGGGCATCCCTGGCGTAGCCCTCTCTCAGCTTTGAAGAAAGAGGATGGAATTCCATTTATGATGACAGAGAAATGCACGTTTTCCACACAAGCCATTACCCATTCGATTCCTTTAGATCTGAGGCCGATTTTTGCCAGCAAAATGCGTAGGAAGCCCCAGTCCACGCAATCAAAAGCATTTTTGAGATCGATTTTGTAGATTGCCGCCTCTGATTTATTTGTCGCCATGGAATAAAGGCACTCTTGGGTCATGGCCACAGCGTCCCAGATATTTCTATCTTTTAAGAAGGCGTGCTGGTCCCTGGAGATGAATTGATTTAACACGAGCTTTAATCTTTCCGCTATAATTTCGGAAATTATTTTGAAAAGAGAGTTACATAATGAGATAGGGCGGAAATCGTGGAGAGAGGCAGATTCCTTCTTCTTGGGGATCAGGGCGATGAGCGTGGAGGACAGTGAGCTGTGGATATGTCCCGACATACGGGATGCTTCAACCGTGCGCAGGAGGTCCCGTTTAAACAGATCATAGAAATGAATGAAAAATTCAATCGGCCATCCATCCGGCCCCAGACTTCTGTCTTTGTTGAAGGCTTTCATTGCAGAGAGAAGCTCGTCCTCGGTGACAGGCTTTATGAAATCTTCGTATGCCTGGGGGTCGAACATGATTGGAACAAACTCCGCCGCCCAAAACATGTCGTGGATACTGCTATGCCCGCGCTTGTATTGGTTTTGAAAAAAAGAGGTGGCTTCGTTTGCAATATCTTCCTGAGAGGAGAGAAGATTTCCCCCACTGTCCCGAATATTCCAGATAGAGTTACTCTTCCGTCTGGCGTTTGCGAAGGAGTGAAAGAACTTAGAGTTTCGATCACCCTCCTTGAGCCAAAGCGCTCTACTTTTTAAACGCCAGGAGAGCTCTTCCTTGAGCAGCAGATCGTTCTTTCTCATGGACAGTTCCCTGATTTTGTTCTTTTTGTCGAAAGACATAGAGCTCCAGGAAGAGGATGATAAGAGAGATTCCAGTTCCGATTGGATGGAAGAGAGATCGCAGCAATCCTTTTTAATTTTTCGAATCTGCCATTCCTTAGCTGAGATACGCAAAGCTTGAATTTTTTCTCTGAATGTGGTGAGCAACGCCTTGTTTGAAACCTGTAAATCCGCCGACTTGCTGGAGATGAGTTTGTTAAAATCCGGATCGTTTAGAAAAACTCTGTTGAATTTGAAGGAGTATCCCTTCTTGAAGGCCGAGTCCCGCCATTCTAGGAGAATAGGCCTGTGGTCCGAGGAGAATTCATTTGCAGTATATGAGAATGGCGAACCGCATTTATCAATGATGCCTGCATGGATGATAAAGCGGTCGATTCTCTTAGCTTTTTAAGCGTGACCAAACCTGCCATTGTCCCATGTCGGGGATAAGGGATCCGGGACGATGTCCACAAGGTTCCTTCTCATCAATTCAGCCCTTAGCCTGTCGCCCATTTTGTCAGTCTTCCTACAAGATCCCCAACATTCGTCAGCACTGAGGGTCATGTTTAAATCGCCTGCTATAATCAGAGATTCCATGTCTAGAATTTCCGTGGCAAAAAGCTTTTCCCAGAAGGGAAGCCTGTTTCTGCATGGGCCGTAGATGTTCAGAAGATTTAGCTTTAAATCAGTTCCTCTGTAGGAAACTGTGATAAGAATCCCCGCACAGCATTTGAAAGCAAACGCTTTTACCCATACTGGATCCCACATGACTGCTAATCCCCCAGACTGTCCATTCGCCCCAGTTGCAACCAAAAACCAAGATGGGAACATCCTCCTAAAATATGCAATCGTATCCTTGCTGGAGTGCATTGTTTCCTGAATAAAGATTATTTTTGGCCTAGTTGTTCTGAAGAAATGTTTTAGAGCAATGAATTTAGGGCCAGCTCCCAAGCCCCGAATGTTCATTGAGATGAGGAACGTCATTTAGAGGATTCACCGACCATACTTGCTCTAAGAGGTCGAGGGGGGTCTGATTCCATAACTGGAACTTCAACAAGGGCCAGGTTGGTAATGCCCAAATCTGAGGCGATAGTGCGGCCTCTGAAATGTCTCATACTTCCCTTCCCATTTTTCCTTACCGTAATGTTTTTGGCAGAATTGGGGCTTATTGATGGAAAGTTGGGTTTGTGGATAGTGAGCGGCTCTAGATCAATAGAGTTTCTGTGCATAAATAGATCGAGGTCGCTGTCCATTATGTTTTTTGGGGATTCTGCAGGAGAGTTTTGAGGCGTGGGAGATGGGGAGAGGTCCTTTCCTTTCATGAGGGGGCCGGGGCTGCGTTGCAAGTGGAGGTCCGGGGATTGAGACGAGGATGGAATGTGGATGGTGTGGGATCCCACCTCAAAGGCTTCCAAACTCATCGCTGGAGGAGATGGGACCGCGGCTTCTTGACGGGGTTCAGGGATGGGTGAGCCGAAACCAGGATCTTCAATGGGGGAGGGGGGGATGCCTGCAGGTGAGCTTTTTCGGGGACTGTCAGATGAATTTCCGTGCCCCTGCAATGATTCTGGGACATGCCCCTGCAAAGATTCTGAGACAACTCTTCTTTTGCCAGAAAAAAAGGGCTTTTTAGACCTCTGGAGGTTGTGGAAGCAGCAATTTTTGATTAAATGACCCGTTTTCTAAACATGCCTAGTGTATTATATACCTTTTCTACACATAAATAAATCGAGAGATTTAAACACCAAATCTCTTTAACATATAATATTTCATTTACAAAGCTATAGTCACACCTAACCTTTATCATTAATTCTAACTTCCTGTTTAAGTTTTGAACAACAAAACATATTAAAGATGCGCCATGTCATTTTAGTTAATTATCATCAACGGATGTGTATTTAGATATTTGAGAGTGAGCGATTATACCTTTTTATGTCGCCCATCAAATTTTAGCAATGAAAAGTGAGAAAAGTTAGTTAATTTTCATGGACGGATATGTATTTAGGTATTTGAGAGTAAGCGATTCTACCTTTTTATGCCGCGCTCAAATTTTAGCAATGGAAAGTGCAAAAATAAGTCAAGTTAGTTCAATTAACAGCAATGAACGGGTGAGTATTTGAGAGCATAGTTGTTAAATTTCGCCAAATTGTCTAAATAATTGGGAAATTTGATTATTAAATTTGGTTTCATAATTTTTTCTTTTATTTATTTAAAATAAAGAAATTATAATTCGTTACAGTACTGGTAGGACATTATGGGACTATGGACACATTTCTTGTAGAACATTGGGTCCTTTTACACCATTTAAGTGATAGATTTGATTGGTTGGAGTGAAGAAAGTCAACATGTTAACCAACCTGCATTCAAGCAGGTTGAGTAAGATAAAATATCATAAAGATAAAAAAGTTTTATATTTAAAATATTGTAAATAGTTTTATATTATAAATTATAATTTGCATAAAAATAAAAATAAAATGTATTTGGCATTTTATGGTTTTTTTGTTTTTTGGATGATAGTGATTATGAGGGTAATATAAAGTTGTAGTGTAAGCAACAATCATCATGGATATGGAGTTTATTTAAGAGCTTATAATTTTTCTATTTAAATTTTAATAAATATATTTAAATCACATAATATAAGATATTGAATTTCAATAAATATTATTTTTTTTAAATAAAATTATTTATATTTTAATTTTTTTATATTAATTTTAAATATTGATTTATTTATTATTATCATTTTTTTTTAGGTAATCTAATCGAATTTGTGTGACTATGTTGACAGTAAATAATTCTACCTTGGTATTTAGGTGTGTGAGCGTAAGTGATTCTACCTTCTGATTTTGTGATGTTACTATTTCCTTCTCTCTTCTGCTACGTACGTCTGTCATTGCAGGGTAGTTGGAGGGAATCTAGAGAAAGCGTGCGTGAAATGAGACAAGGCAAAGTGAAGGCACATGGCAAGGGACAACGTTCGAGTATGACAAAAAGTGGGAGTAGGTTCATCTTGTACGTAGAGGATCTTTTACCCTTACCAAATTTAATTTGATGTGAGTTCTAAATGACAGAAAAATTGCGTTTCCTTTCGCAGTAAGAAAAAGAATGTCCACAGAAAACTCCAAAAGAATGTTCACAGAAAACTCCAACTGAAGTTATCCAAATTTTATTAAAACAAAATTATAAGCAAAACCATGCCGTCCACCGGACTTTACAGCTTAGAATCTGAAAGCTATCTTGGGCCTCTCTCATTTACGTGAATAGTGTAGGTCACCGAAATGTTTGAATTTTTCCTTTTTATTAGACGCCACTCTGTTTAATTTTGTTAAAATACATTGATTTTTAGGTAATGTAATGCACTGTTCAATAGGATCTTGTGCGTGCAAAGTTGTGTCTTCCTATTAATTATATAGAAAGAGAATATAATCAGACTGCAGACTTGCTTTCAAAGAAGAGATTTTTTTCGTGAAATGGGTAAAGTACAGATGGTCATTTCTATGGAGGCGCAACAATCTCACTCTGTGGATTTCACATTCTCGGGATAAGTTCTCACATCAGCAATGTCTTGTTCTATTTTGCTTTTTGGTAAAACTGTTAATATCATACTTCATATTATCGGCAATAATTTGTATGTGTAGATATGGTTTTGGAAAACTGTGTATATGGATGCTATACTTTTCCGATTTTTGATTGTTGCTGATGTTCATTTAGAGGGAACACGTTATTCTATGGAACATATTGCTTAACCTTTCATTTCTTAAGTAAGTATGATTATATTTGGTTATGCGGCAGTTTGATGAGATTGGCTGTTTCTGGGAATCTGGTAATATGGAATGATGTTGTGTTTATTCTGGAGGGTACTTGATGTATATGATCCAATTGTTTTTATTATCTAATTTACAATTTAAAAAAAAAAAAAAAATAATATTGTTTTTGACCTGATGTTTACTGAGTTTTGTTTAGGTTATTTTATGTAAAGTTGGGACATGAATAATATTTTATTTTCCCTGGTGTATATTGAATTTTGTTTGGGCTATTTTATGTAAAGTTGTGTCATGAATAATATTTTCTTTGCCCTTGTGTATATTGAGTTTTGTTTGGGTTATTTTATGTAATGTTGTAATTTTTTTTAAATATTTATATGACAAAACTACATTAACATTTAGCAATTTTAACAATTGTGTTTTTTTTAACAAGTTTGTCTAACACACCAATAAACATACATTAACCCATGCATTGGATTTTGATGGGTGTTAAATCTTTTCTTTCCTTCTTTTGTCCATTTTTTTTTTTTTATATTATATATTATTCTTCTTCTCATTTTTTTAATAGGCTTTAGCTTATTGTTTTTTTTCATAAATTTATGTATTTACAAGATTAGGAGATGTGTAATGTTTTAAATATTTTTGTAATTTATATAATCAAAGAATTATGTGATAAGATTTTTATACACAATTCTTTCTCTCACTAAGATGTTCACCTTTTATGGAATTTGAACATGGACTAATAGGAACTATATTTTTCTTTCCAAGATTTATTTGAACATGGACATGCCCTCTCAAGTTAGCATAACTTAGATGTAATAATAGATGTATAATATTTTATGTAGGTTGAATAATTTTTTTTTTTTTTTGTAAATCTAGAGTTTCTATTAATTCAAGAGATTCCAATGTTTTAGTATATTTTCTCAAAAAAATATTGGCCTCAATCTTACTAGATTTATTGCCCAATAGATGCATGCCCAAATATAAAATAAACTTAAAAAATGACATCATTTTTCATAAACTAATAGACAAAAAGTGCCAAAAAACCAATTAGACCAAGATACCACCAATTAACATCAAACTTCATCATAATTTACTAGGACATGGTGATGTGGACCCGAGCTAGGGGATGGCAGGGGATTACATTCACAATGCACATGCTCTTACATGTGAACAAGCCTAGTTTCTATATGATCAAGCCTTTCCTAAATGCGCCACTACCCTCTCCATAAACTGGCCAATCTATCATGCATCTCCCACAAGTTCCATTGAATATGGTTCATGAAATATAGAATATTAATTTGATTGTCTTGCTAGGTTCGATTGAGCTAACTAGCGAGTTACTTAGCTTCCGAATAATGTTACCAATGTTCGCTGACAAGGGAGGATTCACTATTGAGGGAAAGGGCAAAGAGAAAGGTGGGTCAGTTTCGCCTCACCCTTGATCATTATATTGTTGTCTCACATGGATTTCCCTCACCTCCATCCCACATACACCCAACCACACTGAGGATGCATAGTCAACAACTCTCGCTTGACCTCTTGATTGAGAAAGGGAACACCTTTGCTACACGAACACGTCGAACAAGGAAGTCTGGGATGCCCCTCCATCACAATTAGGACCACCAATTTCAAATATCCCCAATTCAATAGCCCCTTAATAGAGAGAATTCTTCCAGCTAGCACAAAGACCACCAAGTTATGTGATAAAACACTAGCTACACCACTAGCCTACCTGACCCCTGAGAAAATGAAACCCGTCTACCCCACCATGAAATTCATATGAAACTTGTCATGAGATGCAAAGGAATCTTGTACTACAAAAGAAACACAAGTAACTATCCAAACAAGATTCTCTTTTCCCTTAAAATTTTAGACCAATGCACAACCAGAAGCAGCTGAAGGGCGCATAGCTCTCAAATATCCAAAATAATTCCTCACCATCTAATCACTAGATTTCCTAACTTCCAAACTACAAACATAATAGGCAAGCCTCAAGCAATTTGTTGTCAGCTACTCTTCTCCAACACACTTTGAGAACCTATATACAGAAATTACACAATTAATCCACACAAATGTGACCACCAACCTTAGAATTTTCTACCTAGTAAGAATAACCCACAACAATTTAAAGGTCGAATCCAAAGATACTACTTCGAGTTTGTAGTTTGTCTTTTCCTGGGCGATTCTCACGACACGTAGCTCAATGTTAATTTCCCAGAAATCCTCACACCAAGGCTCTTTCTCTCTAAGAAACTAAAAAGAAATCTTTATAGGATTCCTTCTTCCAACACTAATATAATATAGAAATCCTTACCCTGTAATTATTTTTCTCCTTGAACACATAACCATTAAACCTATCACACAACCTCCATACCATTATACTCAGAATCCTCAACCATTGCAGGGCATGCCAATGCCATCTCCACTAGTACAGAATACCAATGAGTGATTTGACAATCTTGAGAAACATTAATTTCCACTCTTCAAAGGCGCGAGTCTTCACACGGCGATGCATGTCGCCTATCTGCCTCTCATTAATCTACTAGCTATCAAGAGGATATATGGGGTGGAAAAACCTCACCTTAATCCAGCCACGGTGTTCAATCACCCACATCATCTGCCTCTGATTAATATACTAGTTATCAAGAGGATAGATGGGGCTGGAAAACTCCCCGCCTTAATCCCAGGCACTCTTCAACCACTCACGTTGGGGAAATATTCTTTTAAATTTTGATTATGGAATTTTTTTGCATGGTTATGTATGTTTATTTTGGAATAAAGTTTTTAGTTTTTTCATTTAATTATGAATAATTATTAGGTATATAATAGGGATTTAATTTTTCTAAAATATTTTAATTAGCATAAAAATAAAATAGTGAGACTTATTTACAAAGTAGTTATGTTTTTTTCATTTTAATTAAATTTATTAATTAATAAAAATATCTTATGATAAATTAAAAATGAGTTATGAAATTTTGACATGTGATATTGATAAGCCATGATATTAGCCCATGAATATTGTAACAAAATCTATTTACAAAATTAAAAATCTCCATAATAAAATAAAAATGAATAATATGTAAAATATGATAATAATTTATTAATTACAACTAATAAATGTAATTTAAATAATTTATCATTTTCATTCTAATTTAATAATATAAATATACTTATAAAATTTTAAAAAATGCATCTTTAAATAATTTGAAAACCTCGAAAATTCTAAAATTACACGATGTATATAACTATAATGAAAAAGGCTAAAGAAAAATCATAAAAAACTTAAAGTAACGTATCTCATTCAAATCTATTTTTATTTTTAAATCAAAATTACAAGTTTATTAAGATTAAAAATTTCAATTATATAATATCATAATCATATTTTTTTTCAAGTTTCTCGTAATTATATTTTTACTCGCTAAATAAATTCCATATTTAAGACTCATTAGAAGACAATTTCATTTGATTTAACTTCCCCTTACTTTATACCTAACGGTAAAAAAAATACATATAATACGATCAAATTTACCAATTATCGTCCTTGCGTACCTTGCATCATACATCTCTTTCCCCAATACCTATAGGCTCCCAATAGCTATAGAGTGCTCCTTGATCCCTTGGTAGCAGGAGCAACCGAATTGCTTCACACACCTATTCCTCCACTATGGATCACAGGCTTCCTAATCGCACAGAACCAGTTCCGGTACTCTAAATGTTTCCACTACTGTTGGTCTCGGGCGTTAAACCACAATGGACTCCACAAATTGCCCTTAAATATTTTAGTTTTGTCTCCGCCAAGCTGGTGTCTGGGCAGTGTAGAAAAGCAGTAGATTTTTAGGCTTCTGCTGAACTATTACCTGTATTATAAAGGGGAAACATGTCTTCTAATACCACTATGACCATTAAGGGTCCCTCAAAAGCTATGGCTTCTCCCACATCTGTCGGATTCCAAGGTATGCTGAATCTGCACTTTCTTTAGTGGCTTATTCTGTTCAGATGCAAATATACACAAACGTATATGCAGGGTATATATAGTCATATATATGAATGTTTCTGGATATTCCTAAGGTCGTTCAAAGTTGCTCGATGGCATTATTGATCCCACTGCATTTGCTGGTTCTGTAAGACTGTATGAGTGCGACAATACAAGGAAAAGATTAATGCATTTTTCTCCCTACTCAGGAGCCATGGACCTGTCCGAACATCTTCCTGCGGAGGAGGATGGCTCGATTGAGTGCCTATATTTTGGGGAGAAGAAGAGAAGGTTGACACTGGAACAAGTAAAAAAGCTCGAAAAAAGTTTTGAAATGGAAAACAAACTGCAATTCGAGACGAAAGCGCAGCTGGCAAAGTCTCTAGGTCTGCCCCCTAGACAAATAGCTGTATGGTTCCAAAATAGGCGGGCCAGGTGCAAAACCAAGCAGCTGGAGAGAGACTTCGATATTCTCCATCAAGAATACGGGTTCTCAAGAACAAATATGGCATTCTACTTGAGCAAAACGAGCAATTGAAAGTTGAGGTGCCTATCCACCCTAACCAAATCGGTAACCTTACGAAAATATAAGTTTTTGATATTATTTTGAGATCTTCTTACCAATTTAATGATTTGGATTGAATATTTTCAGTTAGACTTGTCTCTCGATCTGATGGGAGATCCAAATTCTGATAACTCTGCTGTAAATAACATCAAGGAATGGTATGGTACTCTACCGAAAAACTAATTAGTGACTAAATTAGTTTTGGGTATCCGTTCCAGGTGCAGCGGATGAACAGGAAAGTAGAGAAAATACACGACAACAACAAGGCTCGGGCTTTCATTATCGAATCCGACAAAAAAACAGCGAATTCAGTGCTTAAGCTATGCAATTTTCCAATTGAGTTATCAGGGAAGATGGAGATTCCTGTAAAATGCTCGGATCCATGGCGACATATTTATCCGGTAACCAGTAAGGAAGGTGGGCATTGTAGCATTACGAGCGAAGCTGAGAGTTCTCTTTTTAATATCCGCAGAACGCGAACAGTCGAAAATCCCCCATCGCCGGCTTCCCCAATCATTGCTGCTAATCATTCCTCCGCAATCCACAGCGAGGGATATTCGGTCGGAGAACAAGTAGCGGATGGTGGTTTAAAACTGAATCCACCAGGCCATGTATGTCAGTATCTGCCAGAAGTAGAGGTGGATCAAAGTGGGGTTATTCGACCCGAGGATAGTTGCTGTAACTTGTTTTGCAGTTTGGAAGAGCAAGACACTCTGATGCCGTGGGAATAGTATTGGCGTATCAAAATGGGGTTAATCAAGCTGAGGATAGTTGCTGTAACTTGTTTTGTAGTTTCGAAGAGGAGGGCACTCTGATGCTGTGGAAATAATATTGGCGTCTAGCTGATGAATAAACCTAACATGGTCTATCTAGGGTTTTAGGGTGTGGGCTACCTCAGTGCTCCGTTGCTCCGGAAGTGGTATGACCCAAGCGCTCCACACACCTTATCTTCATTTTGATGTGCGTAGCGTTTTGGGAGGATCTGAAAATACAGGGAAAAAACAGACATATGTTTACCACATTAGCGATCTTGAAATTTTAAAGTTATTCATTTTGACTTTCACTTTTGTATATTTAATTTTTAAAATTAGTATATTTTTTTTATATATTTATTTTAAAATAAAATTAATTAAATAATTATTAGGGTGATAATGATCAACTTCCATTGATATCAGATTTTAACCGATAGAAAATATTATTTAGAATTTTTTGTTTTTATATTTAAAGAGTATTGTTATGTTCTTGATCACTAAAGTTAGAAATACTAATATTGTAATAAAGATTTTGAAATTAATATCTAATTTCAGTGGAAGTATAATATCATAGGATAAGGTGTCATTTTTCTTCATTTTTTTAATATTCCAGTGATATAGATTTTTGTTTTATGTTGTCTTATTTTATTATATTTTTATAGGAGTTAGTTTTAATTTCAAGATTTTTTTATGGGCGGATAAGAATTGAAAATTATTTTTTTATTTTGTAAATTAAAATTAATATTTTTTTGTAAATTTTAATTTTTTTCTTTTTATTTTTAAATAAATTTGATTATTTCTTTGTATTATTTTAGTTTTATTATTATTATTATTATTTAAATATAAGAAGAAATTTTATACAAATCAACTTCTCTATACTTCATACTATTTTTCCTTAACATTATAATTTCAATTGAATTTGGGATGAACATCAATTCCAAATATTCTTATGAGAGCGCACTTGAAATTAATTTTTTTTTCCCAAGGAAGAAATCGAACTTTTTATTGCTGTGACAAAAAGTTACATTGTATATGCTGTTAGGCATTTAGTTGATTGTATGATTTTCAATCAGAGTTTATTGAGATGTTATTTGAAGGTTTTCTCTTTCTACCATCTCACTTGTTTGACATTTTATCACTGATCTATTTTAAAAACATGGGCCTCCTTAGAGAGGAAAACAACCACATTTGATCATCTTTCTGAGCAAAAATAAACTTCATCATATGTCTCAAATATAAGCAAGCACAAATATTGATGGGTTGAATCATTCTTGGGTCTCCTCAGAAAGGAAAACAACCCAAACAGGAATGAGTCAGCTGAATGTTTTATGGGAGTTAAAAAGTTGTTATGGAAATGAAAAAAAAGTAAACTGTCTGTTGTTTTTAGAAAAGAAAAGAACGAAACAAAGAGAATTGCCTGAAGCTAGGCTGCAGACATAGTAAATGTGGATTTTTAACCATATCGTGGTAGATCCAACACACGGATCACATCTATATCAGATTCCTCTATCCTCCAACTGCCCATATCTTGTTGCAAACCCGCTTTAGAAAGCCGGTATGTTGTATCATTGCGTTCCTTGTAAATGTGACATAAAGAAAATTCGTTTAAAAAAGGCTTTAAATGCCTTGTCTCTTCTAACAATGGTGATAATATGTAGTTCTGACATCTGCTTATTCCATTGAACCATTTGATAATATTCATTGAGTCCCCAAAGATTTGAATTGTGGGTATGCCAAAGTGGGTAAGCCAGCAGAGTAGAAGTTTTAAGGCTGACAATTCTGCAAAGTTGTTGGTTCTGATCCCCAATCCCACTGAGGCTTTGAGGGATCTATGAGAGTTTAGATGAATAACCAACCCTGCTCCACATTTTTTATTTTAGCTGGAGGCCCCATCAACTCCTTCCTTAATGCATTCCTCTCTGACAGGGTGGGGTATTTCCTCATGGGATGGCTCAGGAATACTAGTGAAGATTGTTGCACTTCCAACAATTGTGGATCCCCACCGAGGGGGTTTTTTCTTTAAAAATAATTTTATTCCTTGTGAGCCATAGACCCCAGGAAATGATTAAAGGAAGGTTTCTCAGGTTCTCTTCAGGTGTTGCTTCCACCAAGATTGTCATACTTCAGCTACCGTCCTCCCATCCCATGATACCCTTTTATGGATCAGTCCCCCAATAGCCTGCCATACCTCTCTTGAGAAAGAGCATTCTACAAAGAGGTGATGAATTGATTCAGAGGCAATTTTGCAAAGAGCGCATCTCCCTGGATCTGACTTATATCTTTTCTGAAGTATATCCCTGGTTGGCACCTTCTCCTTGATGATGCAATAGAAGAACAATCAGGCTTTTGCTGGACATTGTAGTTTCCAAGTTGAGGTTACCCACCAATCCTAATTTCCCCAACCTTTCTTCGACATTAGGTACTTACATCCTTGTTTTGGGGAGTAGTTACCCGAGTCTGCATGTGCCCAAACTAGATGATCAGGTCTATCTCTAAGCCAGACATTGGATTTGGACAGTTCTATGATGAAGGTGTTCCATTCCCCTCTCCATTGATGATTGAGGTTTAGGTTCATCCTTGAAAGCTAGGCTTGTCCCCAAATGGTGGAGTGGCCATTATTCTCGATCTGAATGAGATTTTGGATGCCTCTTATGTCGAGTTGATTGATGAGGCTCGAGGATAGTGTGAAATCTTTGTTGCATCCTACCCATGGATCCTTCCCTATTTGGACTTGTTCTCCATTTCCTACCTATGAGGATAGCCCTTGTTCAATGATCTTGAAGCCGTCTAGTGTTGCTTTCCACACCACTGAGGCACTTCCTTTCCTTTTATTTGGGCTTCTAATCTAGTCTTCTAACTGAATTGGATCAATGTATTTCCTCTTAACTGCCATAGTCCAGAGATTCTCCATTTTGATTAGCCTCCATCCTAGCTTTGCCGCGAGCGACAGTATGAAAGCAATTAAATCTTTTATTCCCCATCCACCCCAGTACTTTGGCCTTGCCACCTTCTCCCAAGCCACCCATGGCAATACTGAGTCCTCCTTTGAGCCTACCCATAAAAATCTACAGTAGACTCTTCTATTCTTCCAAAATCCCTTTCAGAACCTAGGTTAAAGCAGCCCAGTAGAGAGTTATAGCAACTAGAACTGATTTAATGAGGGTCAGTCTACCAACTCTAGATAGCCATTTAAAACTCCGGTAGGTGATCCTTGATTCAATTTTTGCAATCATCCAGTGCCGATTGTGCTTCTTGTATGAGTTGGGCTTCAGGAAGAAACCTAGGAATCTAAAACCGTGTTCTAGCTTCCGATCTTCAAAAGGAAAATCTTCTTTAATTTGGTTTGCTTCCTACCCGTTGAAGCCTTCCAACAACAGTTGTGATTTTTCTTTGTTAAATTGCAAGCCTGTTGCCTTTAAGAAGAGATCCAATATCCTTTTTAATTCATGTGTTTTATTCCTTCTTCCATTATTGAAGAGCAGAATGTCATCCACGAACAGGAGATGGGTTATTTTTAAGTTGAAAGCCACATCCAACCCTTTGATGTCGCCTTTCCTTCTGGCTTCTAAGAGCAGCTGACTGAGTCCTTCAGCCACCAGAAGGAAGAGGAAGGGTGAGAGGGGACAACCTTGTCTCAACCCTCTTTGACCTTGACAGAAAGAAGAGGCTGCTCCATTGATGAGCACCACAAAGCTTACACTGGTTAAGCATCCCATCACCTAATTTATAAAGTCAACTTCAAACCCCAAGTGTGTGAGAAGCATCCGAATATACATCCAACTGACCTTGTCAAAGGCTTTTGAGAGGTCTATTTTCATTACTGCTCCTTTTCTTTTCTTTTATCTGATGCTATAAGCACTTGAAATTATTATTGTTAATACAAAAAATGATAATGTGATAACTAATCTTGTTAGATTTGATTATTACCAACATAGATGCATCTTCACTCTAGATCTACTAAATGCTAAGAGGGATGAAATGTATGAAATCTCCCTTTTGACTGCAAAACTTTTGACGAAAGGATTCCAACTAGAGATATTTGATTCCTATTAGGAGTTAAGACAAATTAATATTAATTTTGAGTAACACACTAATAAAATGTTTTACCATAAAAAAATTATTATTTTCACTTGTTTTATATAATATATATATATATGTTGTCATTGAAATATTTTATTTATAATTCACATTTTTCACACATTAAATTGTTGATACATATCCCCTCATATTTAGAAGTAGAAAACATATATCCATATGATATAATATCTTTCTCTCTATTTTTCTTATTAATATTATTTAAAATGTCAAATCCATATCAAATATTGAAGGAATTACAAGTCTCCCTCATTTCTTGAATTGGAAGACATCTATTAATTTAATAAAAACTCTCTTAGTATATGTGTGAGAGAAAGAAAAATAATAAACTCTTTTACTCACATGCATATTAAAATATTTAATTTATAACTTTTATTGGATCATTTTTTTTTGTTATTAATAATTTAAAAATGATATGTATCAACTTCATATTAAAAATGGAATAAGTTACACATTTATTTCACAGTGAGAAGTGGAAATCTAGGAATTTTTTTTAAATTTAAATTAAAAATTTATATTTATTATTCTATTTAATATAAATTAAATTATTTTATTTAATATGGATATTAAGATATTTAATTTATGACTAACCTTAATTTTTTTTTGTTATTAATATATTTTTGCTTTACATAATCCAACGTAGAATAAATATACATTATGAACGGTCACTAATTGCCTCTAGAGGGGCTGTAAATAAATATGGATTATGAAACATTAATAAATTTTATGCAACATCACTAATTGTAGTGATATGAAGAAGACGTTGTAACCTAATATTACATTTAAAAACAATAAAATAATATTTACATTTTTTTTTTAAAATAATAATAATAAAAAAATGAATGTTGCCCATAAATAAATGGCTTCAATTTCCACTTTAGTTTTACATTAAATCTAGACATAGAAAGAATGGAATTGAAAATAAAATATTTTTAATTTTCTTTTTAGTATGAGGAAGAGATGCAATTCCTTAACTACTTGATGTGAAGTTGAGAGATGACATATAAAGATAATATTATAATATTACAAGATGGGTAATTCATTTTATGTCAGCCACAAATAAAATATTTTAATTCACATACTAAACCAACATAGATCCATAAGTAAAGATCTAACATGAGCTGAGAGGGATGGAATTTTTTCATGTACAAACTTTTTTGGAGTGCAAAATACAATGTGTTATTTTTCAATGTTTAAATTGTATTTTTGAATGCTAAATAAAACATATATAGGGCCAAATAAAAATTTTAACCATATTTTTTTCTATATATAGATATTTTCTCTATATATAGATACATACGAAGATGATATTGTTGGAATATTAATTCCTACTTATCTCAGTTATAGCATTCTATGTAAAGAGTCTATTCCTATTCTATAGGAGTGATTTCCCTAGTTTCGTGTGTGGTTGAGATATTCTCTCAATCAAAAGATTGCGTTTCCAAGATAGTTTCCACATCTTGAGACAACACTTCCTATATATATGTAATCTCATATTTGATTAATAGAATAGAAATTCCTGTATGGAATTTTAACATGGTATCAGAGCCCTTGAGGGCTTGGCTTGTCGGGCTGAGGAAGCTTGGCTCATCCTGGGCTAAGGGAAATAAAAGACAAGTATATTTTGCTTTAGTTTTTTTTAAGTGTCCATCATCTGTTGAAACCTGTGGTTATTTTTTTGTGATCTGCGTGTGGCATCTCCATTGTCAGTTTCATGGAGGAATTGCAGAGACTGAAATAGATCTCTATTTTGAAAGTCATATGTGGCTTTGAAGAGGCATGAAGCCTGTAATTAGGCCAGACCTGAGCCAGTGTGCTGTGAGGAATATTGTTTTGTCGTATGCTCAAATTTGAAGTAAGTGCACAACGAGTTGTGGTGGATCAGCGTGCCTGTCGTTGGTGTGGCTCGCTAGTGGATTGCTGGTGTGGCTGCAATATTTAACCTGAGAGGAGTTGTGGAACACTGCCATGGATTTGGTGATCTGTGGTATTGTGAATCTTCCATCTCCTCGAGTTTAACATGTTGCAAGTACTGTAGGTACCATGGTCGTCATCCAGGGTGGTAGTGGTCCTGCTGGGCTGTCCACAAAGGATCTACATGTTCTGGACCTGACACAGCAATGACCACATTGGCATAGAGTGGTTCTTGAGGGACCTGGTCCTGGACCTCATTATGGCCATGTGATGGCTCTTATAGGCTAGATATTTCTCTTAGAAATTGGTGGAAATGATGGTAAACAACCTTTAGCAAATGTTTGGGCCATGGACACTACAGCGAAACCTTATGAGTGGCATAAGCTAGAGCTAGAAGGAGATGGTGCACTTCCGTGCATGTATGCAACTATAAGTGCTCGTTCATATGGTGTTCTATTGCTTTGTGGAGGAAGATATGCAAGTAGTGTGCCTTTATGCAGTGCATATGGTCTTGCAAAACATAGAGATGGGCATTGGGAATGGGCTATAGCTCCTGGTGTATCTCCTTCTCCTAGATACCAACATGCTAGTGGAGCAGCATGGTGAATTGCTATACATCGGAGCGTCGCTGTTGAGGCTCACTGAACCTGAGTTCCTATTTATCTCAAGCACTTTGGTTTTAATCAATGGTGTCAAGGCTTGAGGTTATTATAGATGAGGAGAAGAAGGTTACTCACTTTGCTCTGATGGAAGATACAGAAAAAGCGATACTTGAGGCACAAAAGGCTAAGGTTAAGTTGAAGGCAGAAAATGTGGATATTTGTTACCCTCATGTGTTTAAGAGGGGAGGTGAGCTTGATTTGAGGCCAGGGGCTATTAGCAATGACGAGAATATCTACTACGAAGCCATTGGTGTCATTGTTTACTCTATTGGATCACGGTATAATAAATATTGCTCGAACTTATCTAGAACTTATCTGATCGATGCAGAGCATATTTAGGGGAAGGCGTATAAGGTGTTGTTGAAGGCCTGGGAAGAGGCAATTAATGCACTCAGGTTAGGAAATCCTATGAGCACTACTTATAAGGCCACGGTGGAAGTTGTTTCGAGAGATGTACTAGAGTTTCTTCCCCATTTGATAAAATCTATAGGAACAGGAATCAGAATCGAGTTTCGGGAGTCTGAATTGAGCTTGAATGCAAGGAATGACAAAGTCCTTAGAGCTGGAATGGTGTTAAATGTTGCACTTGGGCTTTAGAATTTATCAGACTGCATAGATAGAGAAATTTGATGCTTTGTTAATCTGAAAGTTTAACGTTTTTTTTGTGTCTTGGAACCATGGATAAAATTATTGTGCCCTTATTGAGCCTAGCTAACTCAATTTAGGAAAATTTATTTTGTTAGAATTCGCAACTCTAACAAATGACGACAGGTTAAGCATGGAATTCCAAGATTTAATTGATAAAGAAAAAGATGCACAAGATGTGAAACGAGCAGTAACAATGATTAAACGATGATGGACAATGAGGTGAAAGTGTGAGTTTGTTTGTGTTTGTGGAATAGACTTTATTATGTTGTAATGTGAATCATAATTGTAACGTAAGCAAGTCTAGGATGTTTGGTAGTGTCTTTGTAATGTATGTACCTCGTATCTCCAAAGAGTTGGACTTGTGTTGTAAGCCTTCTAAGGCGTGTGTATCCCATATAGTTCATGGTAATATAAAGACCACTTTGTATTTGCAGTGTCGATTTGTGGTAAGCCAGAACCACATGTAGGAGTGAAGTGGGACAGAGATTCCTCTTGGGATGGTTTAGGGTTAGCCGAGAAAACCCTTGGCCTGGTTGAGTTGGGTCTTTGGTAAGCCTTAGTGGTTAGAGTGCCCTAGTGGCAAGTTTGTAGCCAAGAGTGGCTAGAGTGCCCTAGTGGTGCGCTTGTACCCCATAGTGGCTCGACTGCCTTAGTGGCAGATTTGTGGCCGAGAGCAGCTATGGTGAGCCTTCATGGCTGTGTTGAGCCTTCGTGGCTGAGTTGAGCCTTCATGGCTGAGTTGAGCCTTGGTGGTTGTGTTCAGTTTCGGTGGCTGAGAGCCCTTGGTGGCATGGTTGAGGGTGATCCGATAAAACCCAGAGCATGGTTACTGGTAATCGATAAAACCGATGATGGTATTGGAGGGGGATTTATAAGTACACGTACATTTATGCAGTTATAATGGTTGACAGAACCATGTATCTGTAGGACATCCTACAAGACTGGTGGTTGTAGCAGTTGGCACACATGCATTCCGGTGGATGATTGCTCCTTTATATGGACATCAACATATTCTTTTATGTTTGACCGCAACTAGGCTTTGCAGATTGATATCGAGACAAGTACTCATTAAGGGGGTGTGTTGGAATATTAAATCCTACTTGTCTCAATTACAAATTTCTATGTAAAGAGTATGTTCCTATTCTATAGCAGTGGTTTCCCTAGTTTGGTGCGTGGTTGAGATATTCTCTCAACCAACAGATTGTGTGTTGAAGATACTTTCCCTATCTTGAGACAACACTTCCTGTATATATGTAATCTCATATTTGATTAATAGAATCCATATTCCTTTATGGAATTTTAACATATATCCACATAAATTAGTTAACATAAATCTTCAAATAGTTTATTTAAATCCCTTGTTTAAATATTTTTGAAAACTATAAGATTTAAATATCCAATTCACACATTTTTTATCCTAGAACATAATTTTTAATTTTTAATTTTATTTTAAAGGAGCAGGAAGGAACGCAAAAACTTGCACATCCTCTCAAACTAGGTTGTAGAATGAGTCTCTCGGGCCAATAACCTAATTTTTTATCAACTTTATATAGATAAAATTAAAATGTTTTAAATTAAATAAATTGTTATATTTTCACTTTCCATTATGAAAGAGATGTATAATTTATTCCACTCTTAATATGGAGTTGATATATAATATTTAAAAAATATAATAACGAAAATAAACATTAATGTGGGTTATAAAAAACATATTTTAATATGGATGTTGAATAAAATATTTTAACATCATATATAGAGAGACAAAGAGTGGGAGAGTTATTATTCCATTAACATATTTTTTGTAATTCAATATATGATGAAGATTTGTCATCCCTTCAATTTTAATACAAAGTTGATATGTAACATATATATAGATATAAAAAATATATATATATATATTATATATATATATTATATATATATATATAATATATATATATATATTATATAATATGTCCTCGAGGGAAGATAAATTTGCGATCCTCATGGTAATGAATGTTATGTATTGCTAGATTCCAGATTCAAAACCCTAAGTTTACTAATGGCCAAGCACTAGGAGCGCCTTGGTTCAGCTACTTGTTATAGTGGTGGTGCACTAAATTGGCCCTGTGAATTGACCATGTATCACAGGAGTACTAACGCCAACCCATTTGTGGATCTCTCTCCAATATATCTATATATATATATATATATATATATATATATATATAACAAAGAGAGAGTATTATGGATATATATATTTTTACTTTTAAATATGAGGGAATATGTGTTAACATTTTAATGTTGAGATGTGAATCATAAATAAATATATTCAACATAAACTATTTATATATTATATAAAACAGTGAAAAAAACTTATAGCTAAAAGTGTTAATAAAAAATAACATAAATCCATTTTAACTCTAGATCTACCCAAACCCCAAAAATCAAATTTATTGAGGCGAAAACCTTCTCTAAATTTTTTCACAAAAAAAGAAGTTGCATCCTAAGAGATTTGTTCCCTCTGTGTACTTGAGAGGTCCATAATTAAAGTGGATCTATAATGGTATTATTTTTACATGTCATTTGTGAAATCCATATGAAATACATATTTTCCAATTGAAGTATTTTATTTATGAT